>VYWZ01002577.1:0-16491 GCA_008711595.1 Fusarium xyrophilum
TGAAGGAGATGTAACGAAGCCCAACATCCAAGAACAGCGAAGATTCATTTGGCAGGTATGAGAAATGTATGCAAAATTATCAGGGTGTTTTCATTCAAGGGCATCCTCAGGTAGGTAGGCGAACTTCTAGCCGGAACCAATTATCAGACAACCCAACCCAACCCAACCCAACCCAACCCAACCAAATTTATTGTCGGACACAAAGCTCTTGTTTCTTTCTCTACCTACCTACTTTAGGACCTTCAGATCTGGCTGCCTGTGGCGACTGAGCCAGACCAGTCTTCACGTTGTTCTACTACACTGTGTTGTAGAACAGTTGCCTAAAGTTAAGGTATCAAGTTAGCATATTCAAAAATATGATGTATTGATCTCCGAGAAGTATTTGAATACATATCTGTCATCTAATTAGAATTATTTCAACCCTCTCACTATTCCCCGCCTGGCGAAACCGCTAGACTGTCCCCATCTTCCCGTTTAAACACAGGAGACTACCTACCTAGTCACAATGACGAGAAGCAAAGCTGTCCAGGAGATCACCTTTCAGGATCCTGTAGGCGACGATGGTGCCAAAGAGGAGCAGGAAATCTCAAGCTCGCCTCCGCAGCCAGCAACCTTCAGGGGACGTCTTCAGATGAGCGACTTCATATTCAAATCAAACGAATCTTCGAGTAGCCAAACTTCCCCTGTACGAAGATCCCCGAGATTCACAACTTCCACCACTTCGATCTTAACCTCAGCCGCTTCAGCCGCCAAAACGAAGCGGACCAAAGAGCGAGATGCTGAAGACATAGAGAAAGAAATTAGACCAAAGAAAAAGAGAGCACGTCAGGCCTCTGGATATGCGCCTCCCTCAACATACGCACATCTCAATGGCCTGCCAGATGCCATCGGCTCAAATCTTCTCGTTCTCTTCATCGGTCTAAACCCTGGTATACAGACAGCACGAACAGGCCATGCATATGCCCATCCTTCCAACCTGTTTTGGAAACTCCTCTACTCAAGCGGCCTCACACCGCGTCTCTGTACTCCAACAGAAGATCGTCAACTCCCTGAACTGTACTCCATGGGATTTACCAACATTGTCGCCCGACCCAGTCGCAATGGTTCTGAGCTTAGCAAGCAGGAGATGGACGAGGGGGTCGGATTTCTTCAGGAAAAGTGTCGCAAATATCGTCCCGAGTCTGTATGTGTAGTGGGTAAGAGTATCTGGGAGAGTATTTGGCGCGTAAGACATGGGAAACCTGTTGGAAAGGCCTTCAAGTATGGCTGGCAGGACGAATCTGAGAACATGGGTGTGATTGAGGGCGAATGGGACGGATCTAAAGTGTTTGTGTCGAGCAGCACAAGTGGTCTTGCTGCTACGTTATCGCCAGCTGAAAAAGAACGTATATGGGCAGAAATTGGAACATGGGCTCAGAAACGGCGAGCTGAGAGGGAGCTTGAGGCAAAAGAAGAGAGCAAATAAATATTTCAATAGTGTATAGTACATAAGAAATCGACATCTACTCTTTTCGACAAACAATTCACTACAGCAGTTGATTGCACGGCTTTGTCCTATCTAGAATGAACTTTTGCCTTACCAGGCCCTTCTGATTTCAGATTGCAAGTACATCTTCTCCCCAACTCCGTTACGCCAGAAGCCAAAGCACCTAGAGCATCGCCTTTTACTTGCATCGCTTCTCAACAATATTAGGTCCATTCTCCTCATACTCCTTTCGCGAAATCCACATCTGGTGGAAAGTGCCCAAACTAGCGAGAATACTACCGCCGATCCAGGCACCGAAGCGTCGCTCACTCGTGAGGCCTGCCGCATGAATCTTGATCTTGAGCCCAGGGTACATCGCCATCAACTCGTTGTTCAGGCGGTCGTTGAATCCGTTGATCAGACTGGTGCTGCCAGTTACAACGACGTTAGCCAGGAGGTTGCCTCGAAGATCGACGTCAACCGCGTTCAGAGCAGAGCGGATAAGCTCGGGGATGGTTTGCGCTTTGGTGAGTTGCTCAGAGTCGGAGCCATTGTATCCGACGGTCTCGTCAAACATGCCCTCTGTCACTCTGAACCGCCGCTCGCGCCACATCTGGTTATAACCGTCTGGCATCTCGAATACCCGGCCGGGTTGCGTCTTAACATAATCCTCATTGCCGGAAACACTGTAACGACCGGGGCCTCGCCAGACTTCTACTACTGACTCCTTGAATTCCGTCAACACACGCTCTTCCTCATATGCGCGGAATGAATCGTTGATTTGAAACGGGAAGTGTCGTAGTCGGACTGACGGAGGTGCCAGGGCGTCGACAGGTGTCTTGTTCTCGATCATGAAGGTGGGTGTCAGCTCGACCTTGGGCTCTGAAGCTTCAAAGAGATTTCGGATCTGAGAAGAGAGCCAGATGCCACCAACAGGAGACTTCTGGATAGATCGCTTCAGCACCATGCCGTCGTGGATAGCTGTGACCGAGGTGTTGGCACCGCCCACGTCAATAACTAGTGAGGTAGCTTTGCCAGCGGCGAATGCTGCCAACACGGGAGTGCGACTCAGCCAGAAGGCAGGGCACCCCCAGTTCTCCATGATGATCTCAACAGCCTTCTCACGAGCCTTGGGTGTATTCCAGGGAGCCTCTGTAATCAAGAGGGGATTCTCGCCCAACGGCTTCTCGGCAGATTCGGCAGCATCGGCATCGTCCATGGCCACATCGCCCTCTCCATCCTGGCCATCTGCCTTGGGGTCGTCGTTTAGACCATTCTTCGAGGGAGGTGTTTGTCGTTCGGGTTGCAAGCGCTTAACAAGCATGTTCTCCCAAATTCGAGCAGCAACATCCCAATCCTCCACCACACTATCCTTATTCATGTAGTTGCGGACTTCGAAGTCGGGGCGAGGGATGAGGCACTCATCACCAAACAGGTCTTTAGGGCTGTAGCCGGTTGTGTGGCCGTAAAACGATGGGAGGATAGATTTGGGAACATCTTCGCCGGCGAATCCAGCTCGAGTGTAGCAGTATCCAGGATCAAGAACGAGGGCAGAAACCTCATCTATATAAACATATGTTAGTGGAGAACTTTGGCGGGCTGACGCGACGTGGGGAGCTAGAGCTGCGCGTACCTCCTCCATAGATGTCAGTGGGCTGCATAGACGTGGGAAGGGGCTGTTGAGCCATGATTGATGGTCTATGGATGGTATTCGCTATTTGGAGTGATGGTGAGGTGGACTGAACGATCCGGTGCAAAAGTATCGCGGAATTGGTGGAGTTGCGCCAGATCGAGCGATTGATGTTCGCGTTGGAACAAATTTCAGCCTCGAGTGGTTGGTACGGGAAACCTACGCCACACATTGTCGAGGCTACGTACGATGTGGCGGCCATGCATAGCTCCACCAACGGTAGCCGGATAATCTTCGGCGAACCCGCTCTCTTTAAAATTTCGCAGATCTGCTTCAAATCGCTTCTCTTTTTCTTCACACATGGAGCGAGAGTTCCATGTTACCATCATGATTGTAAGCACGGAAATTCCTCTCAAGTATCTCTCTTTCCTTTGCCTAATGATGAATTCGCATACTCGCTTCAGAACCGCTGCGATTGACACGGCTTGCTGTGGTTGACTTAAACTGCCAATTTTCTGACTCTAGTGCAACGCATTTCTTTTGATGTCTTACCAATGAGAGATCGAAGCATTGCTAATTCAGTTGACAGAAGCCATGATGCCTGTACGATGCTTGCGACGGGCCAGTCGGCCTTTGATGCAGTCGATTTCCCAAACCACAAGTACTCGTTGTTCACATGCGCTCGGCTGTGTCAATTCCTCCTCAAGGGCATTACGGGGCTCACAAAGCGTTGCATCTGGGAGGTCACTGGCTACTTCAGCTGCTAGAAACCAAGATGGCCTGGACGGATACTCGCCTTTCAAGCAACAGCGCCGAACTGAGCTCTGGGCGGAGAAAGAGAGCGAGGATCCTCTATTCCAAGAGACACACCCTCGCCTCATCCATCATGCAGAGCGCAAGACGGTACCCGATTTTCATGAAGCGTTTCGAGATGCCCTTGATGACTCCAAGTACGTCAGCGTTTGTGGCCGAGTTCGATCCAAGCGCGTCGTCGGAAAGAATCTTGTCTTTCTCGACATCGTGAATGAATTTGAGCGTCTACAGGTTATGCTCAACCGGTCAAAGTGCATGGTAGAAGAGGAGGCAAGGGGTTTAAAGTTCGCAATGTTGAGAAATTTAATAGAAGTCGGCGACCACATATGTAGGATCCCTAATGTTTATCCTGTTATATCCTAGATGCTTACAGCCTGGCAGCTGTCATTGGTGTTCCGGTCCGTACTAAAGCCGGCGAACTCACCTTGGAGGCCAAGACTTTGCCTGAACTTCTGTCTCCTACCATGGAGCAAATCCCAGAGAAACTCACCAATCCCAAGACCAGAATGCAAGAACGTCATGTTGATATGTTGGTGAACCGACAAGCAATTGATGTCCTCCGACTGCGCGCCGAGATCACCAAGCACATGCGTGATTACTTTCACTCAAGAAAATTCCTCGAGTTCCAGACACCGATTCTTGCTGAAAACGCTGGTGGTGCGTTGGCCCGCCCGTTTGTCACGAGAGCCACGGAGTTCAAGGATAGAGATCTCGCCTTGCGCATCGCCCCAGAATTATGGCTCAAGCGTCTCGTTATTGGAGGCGTCGACAAGGTCTTTGAGATTGGACCTTCGTTCCGTAACGAGGGTGTCGACGCGACACACAACCCCGAGTTCACTATGTGCGAGTTCTACAGCGCCTACAGTAACCTGGAGGACTTGATCAACCAGACCGAAGAGATACTCTGCAGTCTTGCCCAACACTCTCAGGACCTCATCTCTACCCAACTCACATCTCTGCCTTCCATCGACATGAAACAGTTTGTGCGACCTTTCAAAAGAGTCGAGTTCGTTCCCGCACTTCAAGAAGCCCTTGGGCTTCGTCTCCCCAAGCTCTCATCTCCAGATGCTCTACCCGAACTCCTGGCTATCCTAAAGCTTGCTGGTATCAAGGTGTCAGGTGATGTGCCTACCTCGCTGGCCAAGCTGCTAGATCGTCTGGCTGCCGTTTACCTGGAACCCATGTCATTCATCGAGCCTATCCTTATCATGAACCATCCCGCCTGCATGTCACCTCTTGCGAAGAGCTTCCTTTGCCCACGAACTTATCAGTTAGTATCCGCCCGTGCAGAACTCTTCATTGGTGGTCGTGAGTTGGCAAATATGTACGAAGAGGAAAACGACCCCGAAGAGCAGAAGCGTAAGCTACTCGATCACCGAAACCTCGTCAACAAGGACGACGGTAGCATTGCCATTGAACATAATGAGATGCCTGAAGGCGAAGCAGCTGTCGAGGAAGCTCTGGATGAGCCTTTTGAAGACGAGGACGGCGACGCTGCTCCCCTCGACCAAAGCTATATCAAGGCTCTCGACTATGGTCTACCTCCTACTGGCGGCTGGGGATGTGGTGTTGAGCGTATGGTTATGCTGTTTTCTGGTGCCAACCGCATCAGTGACTGTCTGAGCTTTGGTACCATACGAAATGTTGTTGGGCTTTCATCAGCAGAGGAGAGCAAGACAAGTTCTGAGGAAGATAAGAGGCTCGGGGAAGACAAGCAGTCGGGTTCCAAGAGCTCATAAACCAACGCCAGAGGGTTTGTACTATCAGTAGACTTTAATTCATCGCGATGATGCATGAATGATGGAACTGTATGATATTGTAACGATGGCTATGTCCTAGAAAGCTGCATAGAACAATAGATGATAAATCGCGTCCATGCTGAGTATCTGTTAGTCATATACCATAGGAAGAAGACCTTGCTATAGGAAGGGGTTCCCTGAGCTTTTGGCTTGGCCCAACAGTATCTAGACTATGCAAAGAATGATAAGATGACAACACAAGTGGGTTTATGGCGGACCAGTTACGGAACAATTCTCAACTGGTATCTTAATATATATGTACAAAAGAAGAGGTATCCAATGATCAAATCAACTCAACAGCGAACAGGTTCAACTCAGGTCTCACCCCTACACAGAAATAGACAGCTGGAACAGGCTGCTTCCCTTCTTAGGGGTAGACATGGTCTTGATCCAGTCCCTCACAGTCTCATCGCTCAAAGAGGACCCAAAGTCAAAGCTATCATCCAGCTGCTTGATAGCGACGCTCGACGTACGCTCATAGAACACAACAGCAACCTTGATGTACTTGTCGGCAGGGCGCTTGAAGTAATCAGAGCTTCCGCCGCCGTTTGTCAAATGGAATGTGCTCTTGCACTTATCATCGCCAGTAGCGAGGACCTCGTAGATGTCGACCTCGCCACAGCCTGTCTCCCAGCAGCTGCATCCGCTATATTGGCCAGTTCGGGGGATGCGGCCGTTGAGAGCCCAGAGGGCGGGCATGTCGCCGTTGAAGCCGGTGTTGCCATCGAAGGGCATCTTGAAGTTGAAGAGGAAGATCTTGTTTGAGCCAGAGAAGCCCTCTGTAAGGGGTTAGTGAGTGTTATGTTTAGGTTGAGGGGGAGGTAGCATACTGTAGGCAACATCAGGGACACGAGAGTAACCGCAGCTCTCGTCACACTTCTCAGAGCTGAAGATGGAAAATTCTTTGTTGGAAGGGATGAAGACGTCCTTCAGGATCTTGGGAGAAGAAGAGCCACCGTTTCCGTTAGCGTTAAGGTAAGAGAGGGAGTTGCCCCAGGTGCTGTCCTCGGTAAACATCAGGGTGCGTTGAGATATGCATAGTAACTCACTTGTCAAAGACTCCAGAGCCCTCGCCGCCATAGTTACCCATGAAGATAACATTATCAGCAACACGTCGCTGAGCGTTGTAGTAAGCAGTACGCTTCCAGTGTCCGCCAGGAGTAGCAGTGTACTCCTTTACCTTTGAGGTAGCCTTGTTCTTGAGCCGGCCCGCCTTGCTCTTGCTCTTGTCCAGTCCAGGCAAGGGGTCAGCCTTTAGCTTCAAGGGCTTCTTCCCATCGACGACGTTCACAGCGTCGGTAGGGGCAGCAGGGATAGCAACGGGAGCAGCCTGGGTCGCAGGGCTTCCGTTATAAGTGTTCAGCCAGGATACGACCTGTCCGTCGATGGTGGCGGTAACCCATTCCCCACGCTTCTTCTTAAGCTGTTCGTGGAAATGGCGATGGCCGTGGAGGTGAGGAGAGGGAGCAGAGTCACGCTTCTTCGCGCTGGATCCGAGATTGTAGACTGCAAACTCCTTGAGGTTGAACGGGCCACGAATGTGGACAGACAGCTATGTTTTGTCAGTTTATACTGTGAAATAGCTGAGTGACGGTCAACTTACATCCTCACTCAGAGGTCCAAGAGCACCGTCGTAAGAGAAGGGTTCCTGATCACAAGATCCATCATCTCCCATCTTTGTAACAGCCTTGAAACTTCCACTGCTGGAGAATCCCTCATAGAGAATCTGATCAACAACACCGCAGAACCAGTTTCCGCCTTCGTTGACGGCTCTGCCAGAGCATTGCTGTGTAAGGGCCGTGGCGAAGCCCATGTAAGCCAGAATGGAAAGATTAGTGACCTTCATGGTTTCAAGTCTCTTTCCCTTCGGTCTGAGCGACTATATATATCTGAGACTTATTCTTGAGTCGCTGAAATCGTCGATATCGACAATTGCAAGGAGTGTTTCGGTGAATGTCTTCAATGAGTGGACTCAAAAGACAACAGAGATTCCAACGGATTTTAAGGAGTGACTAGAAGTAAAGACAAAGGAGTGTATAGTTCAACAAAGCAAGAAATGCCGAAAATGCACGACTGAAATGTTTCGGTACCAACCTCTAGGAGGAACTCGAAGGATGGGGAGGATTTCCATCCTTCTTCAGTGGGGAGATGGGCGATATTGAAGAGGATCCAAATAACACGACTACTACAGAGTATGCACATATATACACTACGACTGCTGACGACTCAAAGGGGTAAAGGAGCCCAGCGTTACCTCCAAGTCTGGGCAGCATATCTCAATTCTGTTCCTGGTACAACCAAGCCTAGCTAGCAAGCGTAGCTAATAGTGTACGGAGTCAAGATGGCCAAGATAGGTTGGTGGTGTATTTGTTTCAGGCTACGAGGGGGACTCTAGAGCCTTAGCCGATTGCAGACGTCAGATGACTTATTGATAGTCGTTCATAAAGGGAGCGGCCTGGCCATGCTGCTTTGGGAAGTTGAGGGCATCACAAAGAGCAACGCTTTGGCGCGTGGATGATGGCGCAGCGGTCTTGGCTCTGGACTGGCCTCTTGCTTCGGGCTGGGGGCCAAGATGCTTGATAAGACGCCGAGACGCCATACAAGATTGCATTTCTCTGCTGTCTTTACTTTGTGTGATTCTCTCGCATGATGAGTAACAACAGGCAGGTCTGTGTGATACAAGTGATGGGCCTCATGAATATTGGCGAAGATCACACAACCAAGTCACAGCTACTATAACGACGTGGCCAGCATCAACTACTACTAACAAATGATCAACATCAGTCGAAACAAAAAAGGCTGGTAGTAGAAAGTGGGTGTGGTCAGTTCCCCTGCAACACCCCTGCAACACCAAGAAAGGCCAACGCTTGTCTAATCTTGGCTTTTCTTGGCGTGTCCCCTAATTTATTTCTGCCTACGGAACAATGAAGACGATGAGAATGTCTTTGTGAAGAAGAAAAGTCGGTCTCTGGAATGTCCACGTGCTGCTTGACTCGAGATGCTCTTTTTGACCTATCAGTACATTTCCAACCCCCCCCCCAAAAATATTAATGTCACACTTAAATAGTGGAGATGAGCATATCACTATTTCACCCTCAACGATGCAGAAAGACGTCAGTCAGCCATTTAGTTGCAATTGTTGAGATAGTCACCGACTGTTCAGATACAGTCAGTTCTCTGTTTACTCAAGAAGACATTAGTTTGAGCCCTGGCTGAACCTAAGTATTCGCCGTTCAATCGTGTCTTATTGGGTCTGTATGGCCTCAATTTAGCTACGACTATACTAAACAACTCATCAATACGGAGTCCTCAGCAAGTCAATGTCCCATATTGAATATTTCGATCTTTTTTTAAATCATGAGATTTCATGTTTCCGTCAACACATTCATGGAAAAGGCGGGAGTTCCATAAGAAGTCTTCTCTAGGTATATCACATTATTTTGAGACATGTTGTTATGCCTGAAGCGGAACTAGCTATTAAGTAAAACTAACCGTCAAACTCGACTCGCAACTCCAAGCTTTTCTGCTTTTGTGGTCTTCAGAGCTCCAGATGACATGACTCTCCATCTCCAAGTATTCATGCTTTTCCATGCGAACGTTTCCAGATTATATTGATACATACATATCCTTAGTCATCGAAACCACCCCATTCACCATCATCACCACTGTCCTCATTCGCCTGCAATTTCCTCTTCTTGCTACCCTCAATAGCACCGCGGCGGTTGTTCTCCTTTCGTCTTTCATACCCACTCTTGGACGTAATCTTGGCCTTGTTTCCACTCCGGCGCGCTTCCACACCTCGCTCCTTGAGCTTTTTGCGGTCTGCCTTGCCGACATTAGGGAGGGCATCTAGGAGCCACTTTTGTACCCCAGCCTCATCTCCTGTTTTGCCAGCCTGCTTCTCGCTTGCAGCAATAACGTTGGCGACCATCTTGACAAAGGGAATGTCCTCCTTGGTGTAGAATGTGACCGCCACGCCACCTTCGCGACCTGCCCGGCCTGTTCGTCCTGCGCGGTGGACGTAGCCCGCGCTGGAGCCGGGGACATCGTAGTTGACAACACCGTTGACTCCGGCAAAGTCTACACCTCGCGCCAACACATCTGTTGTGATAAGAACCCAGATGTCTCCAGCACGGAACTTGCGCATGATGGAAGATCGAGCAGAGTCTGTGAGACCACTGTGAAGGGCAGCAATTCTTGCTGCACCACCAGCCTCAAGGGGAATATCGTATTGCAGTTCCTCGTGCAGAGCAGTCGCTCGGTCAATTGTTTGTGTAAAGACCAGGAAAGGGGGTCGCAGAGGAGGGCCCGAATCATCAGCAGCCGTAGGGTGCAACAGCTGGCGCAATGCCAGTAGTTTACCTTGCTCGGTTGCAGTGTAGATAAGTTTATGGGCAACGTTTGGAACAGCAGTATCCTTGAGACCGACGACGAGCCTCACAAATGGCTTTGGTGTGATGCCCAGCGACTGTGCTCTTGAAGTCAACTTCTCTGTAACCATAGACTCAATGTTTGAGCCCATCGTAGCAGACCAGAATGACACCCTCAAGTCGGGGTTTGTACATGCTGTCCAGTCAGACATCATGGCATCTCGGAAAAGAGGATCAAGCAGAACATCCGCCTCATCCAATATCAAGTCTCTCACAGTAGGCAGAACCCTCTGTGTGCTTGGAGGTCCAGAAGTAAGAAACTTTAGTAGGAGGAAGGGCGTGGTGACCAGAATATCAGCCTTTGTGATTTGCTTGGGCTTATCGTCTACCTTGTTCTCATCTCCATCCTCAGAATCTGACTCCTTATCCTCCTCATCCCCAGAGCCATCTTCCGTCATATCCACTTGCTCGGCTGAAAGTTGTGTATGCTTCTTCATTGAAACGATCTTCAGTCGAGTTCCTTGAGCAAGCTTCTGCCCTTCGCTAACAATCTGATGCACCAGTTCGCGAGTTGGTGCAACAATAATCGCCTCGAGTTCGTGGATATCGCCGAGGCTTTGCTGCGACCGCCTGCACAAGATGTTGTTTATAGCGGGAACCAAGAAACTGATAGTCTTCCCGCTTCCGGTGGGGGCGATTGCAAGGAAATCGACTCCTGCTTCCAGTCCACCTTCGCCTTTGAGGGCAGCCTGGGGGTTAACGAGAAGAGGAAGACTGCCCAGCTGAACTTCAGTAGGAACTCGGTATCCCTGAAGAACGAGGTTATCGGCGACCTTGTTCGAGAGACCGTGGGCATTACGCAGCTCGCCAAAAGAGTCCAAAGGTTGCGGGTAGAGCTGCTTCTTTCCATCTTTCTTCACTTCAACAGCAGCCTTCTTCCTTTTCTTGCTCTTCTTGACCTTGGACTGATCCTCCGTCTTGGACAGGAGAGTAATCTTTAATCGATGCGATCGTAGCAGCTGGCGACACTCGTCCTCACTCAACAATCGAGACGGTCGTGTAGGTTTCGGTACCTGAACAGGCTCCGCCGTATCAACAGCTGCCTTAGCTACAGGCTCTGACTTGGGGGCAAAGAAGTCGATTTCGGGGAGCTCGTCGTGAGCTTCGGGTACAGGCTCATTCCTTGTTCGCTTTCGCTTCTGGCCGCGGACCTGATCATGGTAGAGCTGAGGGTTTGTGGATGTACCAGCCGAGGGCAGCTTCTGCAGAGAATTGCTAGAGTTTTGGCTATTCTTTTGTGTCTTTTTGGTTCCACGGGATAGAACTTTGAGAATATCCATTATGAAGGAAGGGTATGCGCTATAACGCGTGGTTGAGCTGGAGATCCTATGTGAAGAAAAGTGCTAACAACTGAGAATTGCATTCAGAAATTTTATGTTTGCGGATAGTGGGGTGGGTGAGCAGTATGTGGCTGGTGTGTGAAGATAGCCACGCTTGGAGCACCGCCACAGCCGTTGAGATCTGCCAAGGTTACTCTGTACAGGCAAGTGCGCTGTGGATGGTTCAGTAAATCCCCGACCCTAGATCGATGGGAAATTGTTAGCAACTGCATACATACTTTTTGAGCATCAGGAACGCTCGCTCCATGGGGGATCCGTTATGGGGGATATCTCATCCAATGAAACTCTTGGTCTATACAGCAAGACATGTTCGATTAGTGTCGATCTCCGTCATAATCTTATCCAGCTTTTTGCTGCGAGCATGAGCATAACTAATGCGTCCCAAGGTTGACGTCACTCTGGCTACCAGGATAGCCAGCAATCAGGATTTAGAACTCGAAAGCATGGAAAATACGCATGGAACTTGGTATTTCTGCTTCTGTTTTTCTGTATTTCATGTCTTGCGTTCCCCCATTTCCATTCTGCCTTGCATTGTCACTCTTGCATCTAAAAGGAGATCACATCTTCAAACTAGTACATATCTCTTCTATCAACACAGACAACCGCCATCATGCCGACTATGCTTGGTCTCACCAACGATCGCTCGCCTCACGGGCTCAACGCCGAAGAAAGTAAATTTGGTGGCCCCTCCAGCCAAAGAGGCATGGAACTTACCCCGCGCCAACAAAATGGTAGCATTGTATCCGGCATCGAAGGCTCCGACTTCTTCAACGGTGGTGGCAAGCAAAAGGAACACGACGCAGATGAGGAGTCAGATGAGGAGGACCTCAAAACCATCAAGGGCCGTAACCTCTCCGCCGTCAAGGAGATGGAGACCCTTCTCTGGCGTGCCCTCTGCGATAAGCCCAAGACTGCCCTCAAATACATCGCCAAGGACGCCGTCATGTCGAACCGCTTCCTCTTCGGCGACCCTGTCCCCCGAACCGCTGACTCTGATCCTTCTCTAGAGGAAGAGATCAAGCACTGTGAGGAGTGGCTCGCCTACAAGATGCAAGACCCCCAGCCCGTCGAGATTGGTCTCATGGCAGCTGCCATTGGCTACAAACTCATCCTCTTCCGCCAACTTGACCAAGGAGATGGCAACTTCGGCATGCAGACCGTTCAGGCTACATGTTCGAGCTCCTGGAGGCAACTTGCTAGTGGCGACTGGGAGCTCACTAGTATGTTTGCTGGTTAAACGGTTTGATGATATGGATGATTGCATGAAATGGACAGGCGTTAAATGATGAATGGAGAATACTATTGTTTGGTGATTCGTGCCTAAAGGAGGTACATCATAGATATGAACAACAGGTTGCTTGCACATCAAATATCTATGTAAAATCTTTTGTCGTTCATTCAGTTGAATCTGTACGCATCATGAGGTGAATAATAAGAAGGCTTTTATCATGTGGCAAACAACGCTTTATTATTCGCTACATGTGTAAGCTTCTTGTTACATTCATGTCAAAACGATCGATACCCACGATTCAACTAAGATACTGGTAGCTGCCTCCGAACTCAAGCTCTCCAGAGTCCAGGATTGTCCGAAGGTCGCACGTCAATCTAAGAGGTCCAACGTCTTGAGCCAAGACTTTCGATGACAATCTCGAAAGTTGGATCTCCCTTCTTGTTTGGTGGAGTTTCATCTTTCAAAGTGTCAATAAGACGTTTTAACCTCTGCTGTAACACACGAAACCTCTCTTCAGTACGAGCTTTCCGTCGATATACCAAATCTTCTTCCCCAACAGTACACTCGAGGGAGATAGCTATGCCGCTATCTTTTTCGAAATGTACCTCTTTTGTAATTTCTGCAAGTGACATGCTAAAGAAGCTTCGTGCTGGACACCATTGATAACTCGAGTACTACTCGGTGCGGTAGACTGTGAAGTCGATAGCGACTAGGCGGTCAGTTACAAGGACAGTCGCAGTAGAGTCAGAGTATGAGCGGCCACTGGCAGTTGGATCATTGCTAGGTTGTTGTTTTTTGCCATGCTCTCGTTCCTTGCCATGCTTTTGTTCTTGGTCGTAATCTTGCCCTGAGTGGTAGCCTTGCTCTGAGCCGTAGTCTTGCTCTGAGTCGTAATCTTGCTCTTGGTTATAATCTTCTTCTCTGCCATAATCCTCTTCGTTTAGGTAAGAGGAACGTGGTTCTTCATCTCGAAAGGACTCCGGTATAGGTGTATCAGGCCCTCTCCCCACGTCTGACTGACTATCTTGAATTCCCAAATCCTCTATGATCGGAGGATTATTCGATTGCGGCTGACCAACTTGAAAAGCCGATATTGATTGCCCTGAAATCTTTGGTGGTTTTGCATCACTATTCGAAGCTTCCGCCGGAGAAGACATAGGATGATCTTGACTTTGGGTATGGTCACTCCTTGAAGACACATTGTGACTCGTGACGACAAGCTTGAATGAAGGATTACCTTCTGAAGTTTGCGAGTTTATGGGTGAAGGACTGGCGTTATCTGGCGCAGGATCGCCCTTGTTGATTGTTTTATCCAAAGCCATGTTAGGTGCCTCTTCCCTGTTATCGCGAGGCAATGACGATGATTTGTCGTGGCTGCCAGATCCTCCGATGTTCTTTAGACTGTTTTCTGACTGCTAAGAGATACGTTAGTGCTCAGCAAAGCAGAATTGTGACTGCTCATTGCTCTGGGCGTACAGTTGAGTCAATGCCTCGGCTCCTGGCTATATTAGACTCTCCCACGATATCCGCCGGTTGGAGAGGGATGCTCTTGGGGGAGATCTTCGAGGACGGGAAAAGACATGGACATAATCTGCTTCTCTTGGAGGAGGTTCGGTTGGGGTCAGAAGAACTTGCCATGGTTTTGCGGTGGTGGTGCTTGGATTGAAACTGTCCTAGCGATGTGAGTTTGAGAAAAATGCGCTTAATCTCTGTGTGTTCTGAAGAGTGCTTTATGATGATTAAAGAAAGTAGCCTTGCTGTTAGTGACTGGTTGTGTCGAAGATATCGTCTTGTGATGGATGTAAGGACGAAGACTGGCCAGGGACTCTGAATCGATTAATAGTGAGGGTTCGGTATGGGCCAGGTGTACCTACCTTAAAAGGCATCTCAAAATAACAAAGGCAAGTTGATCCTCTGGAAGGTGCTGCTATCACCTTGAAGAGAGCTTCGAAGTTTGTCAAGAGAAGAAGGCCGCGCAAGCCGTTCACATCACGAAAAAGTCATTGCTATCATCGAGCAGCCCTTAGGCGGCAAGGGCAGGCATCTCGGACCTTCCATGAGTCAGGGCGCCATATCCAATAATAACGGACACATACATGCATGTAGCCAAAAGCCCCTAAGACTTAGGTATGTATCAAAGACTTATCCAAATGGTTTCGTTCCTTATCATTAAGTTCACATATTCCCTTACCACCGCTGATCACCTTGTTATGGTGCCGCAGAGAGACAGACTGAGACAGCTGGGCACTGCTGAGATGACTACACCGGATGTGTATTCTCTAGCATAATAACAATAACGTTATCTGAACTCATGACTGCGTTAAGGCCAAAAATCGTTCCAGCACCGAGTGCCACAATTCCCGTGCTCTTGCTGATGGTGAATATGCTGAAGCATGTCTATTCTGGCGAAAGATTTGCCGTTGTAGTGGCTTCGGTCGAAATTCCCAGCTGATAGATCACTTTGCCGAAGGATCAGATCGAATCTTGACCAACCCGATAGGACTGTATCACGATCTTATTCAAGCCATGCCGCAGGCGACGGAATCCCAAAAACGAACTCGAATGTTCCCGAGGACACGATGATGACCAAGTAATCATCTCCACTTCTCTGGTAGTGTGAGAGCATCGCCACGCCTCGTCTGCCGTTCCATGTTTCCAATGTTTCAAGCTCTGTTATCGTCAGCGCGGGGTCAGGGCGCCGTTGAGCACGTTGCTGTCGTCATTAATGAGTTTTGAAGTCAACGCCGCAGATTTGTGACTGATAAAAATTCCTTCCCTTCATTCATCGATCCATCTCTTAATCCCTAAGTGGCTCGATACTGATCTCGTAGTCCAGCCTCTTTCCATGATTTTTCACATCTCGTGTATCGCTCTCAATACAACGGAGAAACTGCTGACGAATGTTCCCAAAGACAGCCTCGTTGTACAGATACACTTGCCGGAGACAGAACTTGGGCCCGTATTGGCGTATGCACAGCCCCATTATCATTTCCTTGTCGTTCATGGGCAGAACGTCCATGAACTGCCTGAGGGTCATTGTGAAGAATTCGACAGCCGAAATGCTGAAAGGGTCGCCGTGACTACCATCGTGAAAGGAAAAGGAGAATTGTAGAGGGGTAGGAGTATTTGTAGTATGCCCACGGAGATGCGAGATCAGTAACCGCCGTGCCGCAGCTGTATCATAAGAGTTGCTGCCGAGCTCTTCGATATCTGGCCCAGACGTGGCAGTAGTATCCTCTCGAGAGAGTGGTGTAGATCCGAGCTTTACAGGCGGCTGGTCTGTAGCTGTCGTTTCTGTTTCATTTTCAGGAATGCCAGAACTGCTATTCTCTCCAGTAGGTGGAACTGATCGTATCGCAGTTTTGAACCCACAGACGATCTCATCCGTGGTATTCCTCTCTGCTTCTGATGATAGCTCCTGGGTTTCATGCGTCCCTGACCCTTCACCCATGGAAGCAACAGGCGCAGGAACAGATTTTCGACTTGACCTCCGAAGGTCTTGTCTGGGAGGAACTGCTCGGGCGACTGATTCAAGCCGAACATTAGGACCTTGAGAGAACGGATCGGCTGAGGGGGGTATATGAAGACCGTTGAGACGCGGGCTTTTTGTACGCAACGGCGACGTCTCTGATTCTAATGGAGGCCTTTTTGTTGCCAGCACAGGCTTTTCAGTGTCAGTAGAATGGTGCCAGCATTGATCGAGGGAATTCTTACGCTTGTTCTTGAGGGTTGGCTAGATCCACGAGATGCCTCCGGGTTAACATTCTCATTCTCATTCTCATT
>VYWZ01002580.1:0-21078 GCA_008711595.1 Fusarium xyrophilum
AATTAGTAATACTAATTACTAAAAAATTTGCAACCCTGGCTGTAGGTAGATAACCAAACATTACACCATGGGACCCACCTTATGCTCATGGCCGGCCCGCATTCTGTCAGCTCTACATAGGTAGTAGGTACGAGACAGGATCAAAGCGCGCGCTATTGTGGTATAACGATAAGGCCAGCGACTGGCTCTTGATTGACCCTCCCGGCCCTTCTCGTCCTCGTTGTTGACTATTCAATTCATCATCGAATCTCGTTTTGAGAATCAGCTTTCAATATTCTTGAAACGCTACCACATGAGACATCTGGTCAAAGGCGAAACGCCTTCATGACTGCAAATCGTCATCAGCAGTGAAATGATAGGCACTCGGTATCATTCTGAACTACTCGGTATAGGCAGAGTCATCTCGCTGCCATGTTGAAACTCGAATGTTGATGTTCAATCCGACTTCGGCTGGCCTCAAACCTGCGCGAGCCCAACCGATGTTGATCAGCACGAGCTATCGGAAGTGACAGAGTGGTTGCCGGCATGGATACCCAGGTGGGTCGCAGAATAATACGCCCACCAAAGCTCTCTCTATAGTAAGACAGAGCTACTGACATAAATAAGCAGATCATCTATAGCCTAAAACTTCATGATACATTTCTGTCGACCTCTTCATTTGTGCGGATTATCTCGAGACCCACCTGATACCTAGAGTGTCACTTTGGTACTCTGTAAATCATCCCCGATTGATCTCATGCAAGCGCCACTGCTCTCTATATGTACGTACATACATCCAGTACACTACAGTACACTACGTACAGTACAGGAGTCTGGAAGTTTTAATCCCCGTCTCCCAGCCCTCCGCCAGGGACCCCCTGGCCATTGACTGGCCTTCCTTCGATCTTCGCAAATCGACTCTGTACATGGTCCCAGAGAAAGTTCGTATGAAAGACACTCTCCAAGTTCTCCCGATTGACAAAATGAACAGTGCAATAGGGCATCTTTTCCTAATGGAACCTTATGCATTAAGGATTCATACTGATGAGCAAACTCAGACATATGTCGACGGTGAGCCCCATCCCTTGTTTTCCCATCGGATGTCATGGTCGTTCTGACAGGTCTCAAGACTAGCCAAAACCCGGGGGGTGCTCTCGCGGCACAGATATCGTATAATATCCGCCGAGAGTTTAACCACAAACAGGTATTCTGAGGTACATCTCGCGCAGTCAACTTAACCCAAATGACCCCAACCGGACCAATGTGACGGGCGTTGGCAAGGTCTCATCCACCCGTACATAATTAACGCAAAACAGATCTGACATGATAAGTGGTTGGTTAACGGCACATCCCTACCACTCAATATTCTCGGGCCAACCGCGCCCGTCCCGACATACCTAAGCGTGCGCTGCAGCCTCTCGATTCCAACGGTCTCGATGATGCACAGCACTCAAAAAAGCAACGAATAACGTTGATTGACAAAGCTCAGCTCGTCGCCACTCCCTTCTCGAGAGCTGATTTGCAGACATGCTTGTCACCTTCTTACAGTATTTCTGGTGATGCTGATAAGCGCAGCATCAGCCATGTGATATGGCGAGTCATTCGGCAGTACTTTCACATCGAGCATGATGCGTCGCAAACCCCAGACTCAATCTGAGATGCCGTGTCAAATTGAACAGGCAATCACACCCTCTTCTGAATAAGCGTTTTGACACAATCAAGCATGAGGCCTCCGCCGTTTAATCATATGTGCTGTGTAAAGCTAGTTAACTCTAACAAGATGCCGGGAAACAGTAGCCTCACATGCGACGCCTTGTCAAATGCCGACGACAAAACACGGTGATATTCTCGAAACCAAGCATCTCGCGATGGCGACTACAGAGTACTGTCAACACCTTTGCGACCCCCTTGGGCGGACTAACAATGATCGTTGATTGGATATTCGGTCCTCATAAGCAGAGCAAGATTTTAGGGGAAGTAAGACCGTCCCCACGGCACATTCAACCAATGCCAATCGATCGGATCACGGTACAATGACGTGGCCGTGCTTCCACAAAGAGGCCCCCAGATCGATTTTTTTTCTGAGTCTGCCTAGAGTCCTTGGCCTCGAAACATTGCCGAGGCGCGCGCGGAGATGCGGAGGGAGCTGTCCACCACAGTGCTGGTAACGGATTCCAATGCTACGCCAAGTCCTACTCTGTTTTGTGAGTTGACAGGGGTGGGTTGCGCCCGAAGCGAGCGGTGAGGGTTTAGGAGTCGCCCGTGGCTCCTCCAAACGCCAGATTTCCGCTCGGTCAAGGTCGCTATTTGGTCATCATATTGATTCAGATATACTAAACGGATTTTGTGAGCTGCTTGCCACTCGCGAGGGATTTGTGCATGTCACCACCGAATCAGATACCACGATCATGAAGAAGGCACAATACTCATGTATTCATATTTAGGCTAAAGACCAGCGGCGAAGCATCTGACACAACGTATCGTGCAATCCTTCCAAAGGAATGGACTCCCATCGAGCAGCTCAGTCAGGAGAAACAAGGATAGGGATCTATCGACCATCAACACCAGGACGGAATGGCGGGAACCCTGGGATCTGGCTTGCTGTGGGGCGGATTCGACAGTACGATCGTCTGATCCCAGGGCGCCGTACGCTAGTGAGATCCTGCCCGTCCCGGGAGCACCACACCGCTTTCAGTGCTTCCATACACCCCTTTTCGGTGAGGGCAAGACCAAGGACCGTCAGTGGTGTTCCGAGGCCTACTCCGGCAGGCGAAGTCCACGATAACAGTGACACTTCCAGACTTTTCATGCTCCATGAGTTCGATCCGATATATGCATAGCAGGATAGGGACTGCGTCAGGCTGCAGGGAGACACAAGAGATTTCTGAAAAATCTGAGATCCTGGGCCTGCGCATGGATACGTCGATCGCAGAACTCCATTAGCTCAGCATGTCAAACATGCAGCAAGACCCTTGGAACCTACCAAGCTTCCTGTCCAGGTAAAAAGGGAACCAGCGCATACTACCGGCCGGTGTTATAATACGTTAACCCACCAGTCAGTTCTACAAGTCTGTGTCGTTTGCGCTTTACCGCTTGCGCACGACAAGCGCCGAGGGCTGTGTTGTATCAAGTAAGGTCCTTGTGGACTTATCGAAATTGGCGAGGAAGTTATTGGCTACCATTACAGAGCTCTGTACTCAATATCAACTTTGTCTTGGCCAAGAACAGTCCATCGAATCACCACTTTGACAACCGGTGACTTGACTGGCTAGACTGGCAGTTCTCAGCCCTCCTCCCTCCTTTATTCAGAATTGTGAGCTAACAGTGCTTGTGCAAGTGTACAGCATATTTGCACTATCATTGAAGGAAGGGTGCAAGATGCGGCCTTCAAGGCACACCACCCAGTAACGTTTTCACAGTATGTACATCCGCACGCACGGGTATTCGTCTGGTGCTTTCTGCTAACCTTGGCATCCAAGAGTGGCCCGATATTGTAGAACGGACTGCCCAACTCATCCTAGCTCCGGACCGCTTTGACGGTCGGTCAGTATCGTTGGATCGAAATCGCTCGCGACAAGGCTAGCGGTCAGAACGTTATTTGCATCCGTGTAGAAATTGACTGTGAGGAAGAATCTACCAAGGCACCGCCACGTTCTGGCCTTGGGCTTTGAGTTTGACGAGTCAACGGCGCTGGGAGGCAGCTTCTAACCGAGCTCTAAGCGTACGCCACCAAAGGTATTCACGCTATGGACAGTTTTACGGAGTCTTCTCGTTGCTGGTTCTTGGATTGTGGAGTACCAGAGTACGTATTGGCGTCAATGGCTTCGGGCAGTATTCCGGTCCAGAACTCTCAACCTCTGGAACTATTTATCATCTGGTCAGTCCGAAGGGATGTCCCCAAGCTAACAGGGCATCATCTTTGCTAGGGCGCCTAGCTGATAACCGTACCATGGCACGCGAAGTTTGGTTCTCCTTCTTCCGGCACTGGCACTGGCACCGATCCGTCGTCTCAGCCTTGCCGACCCTGGCTAGAAGCCAGACTTGACTGATAACTTATGTTCAGCCGGCTGAGCTTTCTTTGCTTCTTCCACAGACTCTCTCAAAGCAAACTTGGGACCAATCATGTTAGCTGAGCTCGCGTGATGGATCAATTAATCATACGATATGCTGAAAAGCTTGCGCATCGGCTCTAGGAAACTTTCCTTCGGAGGGATGAGATGCGATAAAATTGACCAGTCGTCAATCAAGTTGCGAATTACTCACAACCTCCAGTGCCGGATAATTGACGTTGGGAAGTATGATGCAAGTAATACGGATAAGGAAATACAATGCATACGACATGGCAAAGAGCAATTGGTGGGAGGAGGCAACCGAATCAAGCCCCTTTCTCTCTCTCCCAGCTTTCTCTCCAGAAGCTTTCTCATGCCGCAAAGACTTTGCCGGGCGTTTGACTCCCAAAAATGTCGTCGCATCTCGGCTCATCTGATCGCATCGCATCGCATCGTTATTGATCTCATCTCCCCCAATATCAAGACGGGGTGTCACCCTGGCTGGGCTGGAAGCTGGTTGACACTCGACTGACTACTTACCTAGGCACGCCCCTTGATTCTCCTTCACTCGACTTCAATATGTCAATTCGCTTCGATGCTGGCCTTTCCAGGTCAAGGTCAGACTAGGAAATATCATCGACGTGTCCATTGGTCCATGGAAGAAACAGTCTTTCTGCGAACAGTCCCCCCAATTCCGGCACAATCTGAAGTTGGGCTTGGAGTTTTACTGTCACCATCACAATCGCATCTATAAAGAATGGTAATTACCAAGTGGCCCTGACCAAGCACACGCCTTGACTACAAGTTACATAAGTCGTGCCAGTTCACGATACAACACACTGACCATCGTCATGAGTGCTTCATCTTCGGCTCCGCACCCCGGAATTGTAACGCAGATCGAGGGCTGGGCCGTCCTTCGCGTTGACTGCCGTGGAGTTCCTGGCATAAGGTCAAAGAGTTGCGTAGCGGGCCCTTTTGAGGGTCTTGCTTGGTCTTGTATCGGACAACACATCTCAAGGGTCCGAGATCATGCACTTGCTAAACTCCAACTTAGTCATGTCGAGTGGTGAGTGCGGTCTAACCATCACCCGTTGGTTTCTCGTGTGACATGAGTGGAAACGGAGTAATCGTCAAGGTAGGTGAAACCTTGTTGATATAAATGACGTTTTAGTCATGGCCATGCCGTAGCTTGCACCTGGGAGTGTGAAACTGAAGTCTGCGTCTTGGTTAACTGGGACAAGTTGACATCGTGGCCAGAATGCCCGCTCCACTCAACTCAATCTCGGCCAGACGAGGTTCCGCGCGTTGGGGAAAAGATATGGATACCCTTATGGAACTCATCTAGCAAATCTATGGGGATGACTGGATGCTCTGTTGAGAACGACTTGCACGAGACTATTGATGCTCCAGCTCGTGAGCTGGCCATGGCGTTGATAACATCAAGCCCCTGGACCCTTGATTTACTTCTCCTCGGGTAATTGTGTCGATCATTCTGGATGGATGCTGTGGTTGGCTAGTTTCAACTCAATAGCGAGTTGACTCGCAATCATCTTGGAACCTTAGGTCACGTCTAGTTAGTGCCCAAGACTGAGCTGAGACGCTAATTACTGCATCTCAGATCCCGCACGTACAGTATCCGCACGCATCAGTCAACTGGCTCAACGGCAAGGGTTCTTCTCTCCCTCTCTCCCTGCCTCAGTCGCTCGCTCTCACCGCTGATGGCGCTGTCGAGAAACGGAGTCATTCAGAGCACTGATTCGGGAATTTCGAGACAGCGGCTCCTTGACCGATCTAGGGTCCTCTGATTCAAGACTCAGATCGAGCGAGGTCCTCTTTCTGACATCTCAATGGACATTGTTCGGCCCCAGTGGGTTGCACCTGAGATTAGGGCGAACCCCAACCGCTTCTCTGGGGCACAGCTATACTGAATTGGTGGTGGGTTTCCGAGCAGCGCATATGTGAGCAGCGCTATGGATGCGCACAGCATACATCCACTGTCAATGCACGGAGCATTCAGGTTTAGTCAGGGAGTGAGTGAGGGTGAGTACCAGGGAGAGCGAGCTTGTTCCTGTCGTGCGAATGGTGAGGCTTACGAGCCGCCAGATTGACCCTGCATGCATCTACAAGCCATGGCCGCCGTGCCTCTTTCTGACTTGGCACTTACTTGAGGCAAAGCAATGCCGACTATTGCAGAGCTTCAAAATCTCCTGCCAGATTGGGATGTCGTTTGGACTCTATACTAAGTGAGCTGAGATAGCTAACGAAGTACTAACTAGTCCAAGTTGTTATTACTCGGATTGGCTCAGTTGAATCATTCTAGTTTCAATATTTCAAGATGCACGAACCATGTCCTCTCGAGGGCGTTGTGCTTTTGCTTTGGTAGTCATGGTACTTAATCTTGTTCATGTATTTCAACATCAGATCATATCACAAGTAGACTCGCTGATTGCTTCTTGTCTTTGCCGTTTTGATCCAGTATTTTTTTGTACGTGCACGATGGCGATGTGGTTGGAAAAACCTAACCTTACTTGTTATTATGATGGCAACGGTGACGACTTCATAATGGGAGCGTGACCCTTTCTCTTGTTGCCCGAGTAGGTAGACTTTGCTTTCTCGTCCCGCGGGCTTTTGATATGATACTTTTTTGGGGGGGGGGGGTTGGCAATCTTCAGAATATGATATGACATGATAGAGCTGGCCGATGGTTGGTGGTTGGTGGTTGTTTTGGAGAAGACTTCTGGAGACCACATGCGTAAGTTATGTGATAGATCGTTGTTTGTCCTTGGGTCTGTTTGTCCTTGCGGCGCATTTGTGACCTTATTGAGGTTTCGGTTTCATCATGAGGTTGGCGCGTGGTGGTTGAGGACAGGAGTCTAGGGTACCCAGCCCAGGAGCTCTAAGCAAATACGGGCATTTTGAATCTTCAGCTTTCTCCGTGCTATATCTCACTAGCCTCCTGTGATTTGGTGCAGAAGCTGTCTTTATTGACGGCAAGTCGTTGTAGCATTTGGACGGACGCTGTTCCTGGCTAAAGCAACATAGCCAGCATACATAAAAACATGGCGAGGAACGAGATTCAGCTGCTTGTTTAGGTATAGGGTAACAAACTGACTAACTGATAGATAGACTTTTGAAGTTACAGTTACATACGCTCGACCCTCCATAAGTTTTGGGCAAACATGCTGTGGTGGCCAACAAGCCATGGAAACTCATAATATGTCCATACATGGTCTGTTCATGTCGCCATACAATGCATTAATCACCAGAACCAACATGCGGTACAGAAAGATAAAATCTCGGCCGAGGAAGCAAGAGCAGGTTTTACGGGCTCCGGAGTAAACCCTACAGTGTAAACACTAAGCAACGGCAGGTCGAGTTGCAAAACTACGAAGTCAATATACGGCGAGTCATATGTCGTTGCATATATCACGGTGTCATGACAGTATGTAAAGTGGCTCCAAGCTGTAGAATAAGTGAGTAACAACAAAACATAGCCTCCCCACGGTTTAAGTTAGAGGCTGCAGTGCCAGTAAAAGCCAACTGGTGCTAACAAGCCAGAACTTTGTCGTACTGTGATAGACTGAGTATTTTCTTGAAATGATGTGACTGCGTTTCATGTACCGAAACAGCGAATGGCGACTGTCCTCGACACAGAACAACTTATCAAGATAGCAACGAGAGACAATACTCAAACGCCGCATGACGACCGAGTAGGCCAAGACCCCAAACCTCTGTACAAAGTCAGTCAGTCGCTTTTTTGCTGTCAAAACCGTAGAGAGAAACAGTCACGGAAACGGAAACGGACTCGAAAACGAAAACTGATGCGTTAAGCAGCGAAGCATTCATTGCGCGCGGTCCATTTCATTGATTACTCGTAGGTATCATTAACCTCCTCTCTTGTTCTTCCTCCCATTCCGCCCCCATTCCTTTTCATATTGTACAAGATAGATCAAGAGAAGGCTTATTGCTGACTCTTCTCAACACCTTCACGACCAACGTTACTCAGGCCCACCGCCTCGCCCTCGGTAGCGGGCTCACGGAGACCAGACTGAGCGGCAGAGTCGGTGCCAATAGGGCCCTCCTGCTTGCCAGCCCCGACGTTGATGGTGCGGCCATCAGCCGACTGCCAGTCGGAAGCGGGAGGTTGGCCTGGGTCTCGGCAATCTTCTGGTCCTTGGATTATGTCATTTTGATGAGAGACAGAGACAGAGGGATTCCGAGAGTGATTGTTAGTATTTATTCCTGATACAATTCAGTATTTTGAAATGACACTTTTGACTCACTGGATTCAATGGGAGTAGTGGTTGTGACGAAGAAGTCTTGTGATGTTGCGATGTGGTTGAGTTGAGTTGAGAGTTGGAGATGGTGAGGTTGAACTGACGAAGCTTCTCTCAAGGGTCCTTTGATACCTACCTATTCATTCCCATTCACCTTCTCTATAATTACAATCTTTCCATCTAAGCAAACGCACGCACAAACTCATCACCATGCCATTTCCAACTCTGACGTCAGTGTTTCACTGACGTCACAAACCAATCACCGTGCAAAATGCTCCGGCCTCTTCTCCACATCAAAACATCATCTTTGACGTTACATTTTCCACGATGTTTCTGACCGGTTCTGCATATCTCAGAGGTACATATTACTGTACTCAACGACCTACGCTAGCCACGCTGAGACAGATCGCGGATCGATGCCCATCCAACATCCCCGGGAGATGAGTAGACTACAAGGATCACGACCAAGGTGATGCTGTCGCTGCTGTCAGGTACCAAAGTCAATTCCTTGGTTGGCCTGACTCGGGACCCAAGGAGCACGCGACATATCAACCTTAATAAACCAAGGCACTCAGCTAGTCAATCGATGGATTTACCAAGCCAAGCAAGTATCTAAACCCGAACCAAACCCGAGGCTGGCACCCAAAACGCCCCAACTGCAATGTCATTGATGCAGTGCACAGTGGCTGTAAAGCAAATATCGACATCCAACATCCACTATCCATCGTGACGTTTCAAAACCCCACTACCTCAGACACGATCATGATCAACTCATCCTTAACTCCTCCCTCCCTCAAGCTACTCGTCGATCCGTCTCTGCAGATGTGGGCTTCTCTCCTGTGTCTGGGTTGAGGTAATCTGCGTCTTCGGCAGCTTCGTATTCGCCAATCAAGTCTGCAACAACCTGCCGTGCCTCATCAAACTCGTTGAGGTTCTCGGAAAACGGTGCTGTCTTCTTGTATCCTTCCATGAAGGCATTACGCTTACGCATGCCATCGTACTGCCTTAAAATTCTCTTGAAGAGCTGTAATCATGTGAGTCACTGTGTCGAATGGAGTGAGTAAACTGGAGGTCTTGCATACCGTCGCAATACTTGTGTGGTTGGCGAGCATAAGACCGCTTACACGGTGGCTCATGGGGATGTATGGACTTCTCTTTGTCAGGGCAACTTGAATGCTTGCAGGCCCCCATGGAATGAACGTGGCCAGCCGTCGTTCCCGGATACGAAGCAGACTCTTGTGAACATCCGTCGGATCAATCTCACCCTGAATGACATTGAGAATGGAGATGTAGCAACTTTTCTTGCCGGGAACAGTAGACACCATGCGGTTCTTGGGCTGTAGTAGACGTCTCATCACATCCAACACTGTCGTTTTGCGAACTGTCTTGGCTTGCTCGACTTGATCACCGGTGAATGGCGTGTAGGCAGTCATGAGGAAATGGCATCGGGGAGTTGGGATGAGGGAGGCTAGGATGCTGACAAGATCATTGTGCATGTAACCGGGGTATCGAAGTGTTGTTGTACTGGCAGACATGACAGTAGCAACCTGATAATTGTCAGTGCCCCTGCTTCGTCTTACACATCTCCTCGCACTCGTGCTCTTGCTACGTGCACGACTGGCAAGATCGAGGTCATAGCACTCACCAGCTGGTTTGTTTGTTGAAAGGATGGCTCCTGGACATGCAACCTATCGGCAGCAATGTGTGACAAGGCACCATTATCCAAAACGACAACAGAGTCAGCATTTTGCGTTAATCTTCGCATAGATAGGATACTGTTATAAGGATGAACAACAACGTCGCCCGCGTTCGTTGTGTCCGGGAAGACCGAGTATGTCTGGATGATCTTCTTGGGAAACCGATCGTTAAGCCTCTCGAGGAGGAACGATCCAAGACCTGATCCCGTGCCGCCGGCAATTGAGTGCAACATCATGAAGCCCTGGGGTATGAGCTGTCAGTAAGCAGGTTCCAGCCGGCCAAGCAAGACTCACCTCAAGAGAGTCACTGCCATCTGCCTCTCGATCAATCATCTCCATGATGTCCTCGTACACCGCCTCACCACTCTGGTAACCATCACCCCAGTTGTTGGCGGCACCAACGCCATCTTTGCCCACGTAAAAGTTCTCGGGGTTATAGATATTTCTGTAAGGTCCAGTCTGGATACCGTTGATGACCTACAGAAGCTGCTTAGCACTTGGTCACCTTGTTATCATGGTCCAAGACGCACCCTCGGTTCCAGATCAATTAGGATGGCTCGGGGTATGTATCTCGTATCGTCGCTCTGGTAGTAAAAGACATCTTTTCGGTCACCGCCTTCAGTCGCAAAGTCTTCTAGGTTTCCATCTTGGCTGATGCCGTGTTCCTGGCAGAGCTGTTGCCAAAACTGGCTTCCAACTGTGCACGAATAGAATCAGTAACGTCCGATTTATATGTATGCGCATGGCTGCAAGAGCAAGTCGCAAGATGGAGGCGTAGATGCGGGCATATCGAGGAAGCAGATAATGGTCGGTATGGCGGCGGGGGGATGGATTATAACTAACTGCTGTTGCCGCACTGCCCGGCCTGGATCGTAATGATTTCCCTGAGAAGTAATATGTGAGTATCTGAATCAGGTCGTCATCGGCCGGGAGGATTGAACTTACCTGGGCATGTTGTTTAGAGGCTGAAAAGTCGTTGTTTTAGAGCCAAATCTTTTTTCCTTCTGGGCATCGTCTTGGGGAAACTGACGCGACGCGTGCCGCACTCGTCGTACCTGCCCTGAGCTTCTCTGCCTCCAGGGCAGCAGCTCCCCTACCACAGCACAGGTACGCCTGCCTTCCCGCCTGTTGATCCCCGCCCCCGCGTTTTACATGACCCTTGAGCTGAGCTCTCACTTGGTCATTTTCAATTTTGAACCTCACTCAACCTGAAAGGAAGAGTACTCACCTTACTTCTCCCTGCCTTGCTCTTCAAGATTACTGACCCACTAGTGATTTGCGTGAGACCTTCAAAGTGGGTGGTTAGTTTATGCATGTTCCAGTTGTTATCCTCTCGGGATGATTTCTTCTTGTTTCATGGCTCAATTACAACTTTCTTATGACAAACTAATAACCTCAAACATATCATCACTACGGAAACAACAAAATTCTCCCAGGCCCCCCTCAGTATAACTTGTTAAAAACAACTTTTGTATTCCCTACACTGATCAAGTCAATCTTTGCCTGCTTGAGCTCCCCACGAAAATCCCAAATGTGACTGTGCCCGCAAAAAGAAGATATAAAACATCGAATGCTTGACAACGCCCGCAATGCTGCTCCTTGCACCTTACCTTTCTATGTAAGCACCTGATATCAAAGTGTGCTTCTATATACTCTCCTCCAGTTCCC
Source organism: Fusarium xyrophilum (assembly GCA_008711595.1). Taxonomy (NCBI): domain Eukaryota; kingdom Fungi; phylum Ascomycota; class Sordariomycetes; order Hypocreales; family Nectriaceae; genus Fusarium; species Fusarium xyrophilum. Next base: position 11,671 of record VYWZ01002580.1, read on the forward strand.
TCCGCATTACTTCTTCTTGTTATGGACCTTGTTCTTCTCCAAAGCTTCTGCAAGCTCCTTAGCCATGTCCGCCGTCTTGACCTGAATCATCCAAGTCTCAAGTCCATCACCCTTCTCGTTCGACGTGGTCATCTTGACGTACTTCTTGTCAGCCTTGTAAGACATGTCGGCGAGGACTGCTCGGTTCATAGCAATATGTCCACGGGGCTCTGCTCGCAGAAGAAGACGAACAACACTCGTCTCCTTGTGCTTTAGCAGTCGAAGAGCTCCTACACCCTGTACCGACCACGGACTCGGAGACTTGGGCTTCTTGTCATCCGACTTCTCACTGGCCGGCACAAACTTCAACACCTTTGCCCGTAAATCATGCATGATATCCTCGTCCTGCTCCAGGTTCTCGGCCAAGTTGACCTGCTCGTGCTTCTCGCCTTCTTCATCGCCTCCGGCGGCTCCTTCGGCTTGGTTCGATGGTTCCGGGGTCCCGCCAGCTGGTGTTGTGGCCAGGCTAGAGCCTCCCCCAAGACTGAACGGTGTGTCTACACCCGTCGCTTTAGTGGGGCGATTTTCCGATGCGGAAAAAGAGGAGACTTACTGGTCCCGGTGGTAGAACCACCAGCAGGCGGTTGAAGATTGCCGTTCTGGTTGGATCCAAATGTTGGTACTGAGTTTTGAGCTGGCGAGGCTCCTGTGAAGCTGAAACCCGGCGCTCCGGTAGATCCAGACGCCCCTCCAGAAGCGGGAGCATTGTTATTACTGCCTGCTCCTGAGGCTGGGGTCGATGTGGCGTTGCTTGCACCTCCAAATTGGAACGGATTGGAACCTCCAGAAGGTGCGGTGATGCCCCCAAAGCTGAACATGCCTCCTGTAGCTGATGATGGGGTAGAAGCTGCGTTACCTCCATCGTTGCCCGAGGAGAAAGGATTATTGAACGATGAAGAGGCAGAGTTTCCCCCGAACTGGAAACCGAACGACCCTCCAGAGTTGGTCGAGTTTGCACCAAAAGACGAGCCTGCATTGTTAGCAGCAGGTGTCGTTGAAGCACCGCCAAACAGAGGTGTAGAAGTGCCTGAGCCACCACCAAATAAGGGAGCAGCAGGAGCTGTAGAGGCGCCACCAAAGCTGAAGATGGGTGCGGCCGAAGCCCCAGTGCTTCCACCCTCGAATGCCTTCTTGGCCGGTGATGGTCCATCCTGCTTCATGGGACTACCATCAAGCGCGGCTGCACCAGACGACGTAGGCGACTGAGGTGCTCTAAAGAGGGGCTTGTTCGCACCGTTGACCTTATCAGCACCAGCGGAAGGCGCCCCGAAGCTGAAAATGGGGGCCGCAACAGGCTTGTCTGCCGGAGGAGCAGCATCAGTCTTGGGCGCCGTCGCATCGCCAGAGCTGAGGGCACCAAACAAAGGCTTAGCAGTTGACGCCGAGGCATTGCCGAATAGGTTGGTGGTGGTGCTTGTAGGCTTTGCACCAAACAAAGACGTAGCAGTAGTCGATTCTGCACTGGGAGTACCAAAGAGCGAAGTCTTAGCAGCTTCATTGTTAGTGGGTTTGGCACCAAACAATGTAGACGACTGCATCGAGGGACCGCTTGACTCAGCAGGCTTGCTTACGGTACCAGACAGGTTGGTAGTGGGTGGAGGAGTGTTGGACTTCTCATCAGACTTGGTTCCAAATAAGCTTGTAGCAGCAGGCCTTGTTGGCTCTCCAGCCTTAGATGGCTCCATAGCGGGTTTGGGCGCGAAGAGAGATCCAAAATTTGCCGGAGCCGCTGAAGCCTTAGACTCGAACAGTGACTTCTTGGGGGCCTCATCGTTCTCTTTGTCGGATTCACCTCCCGTGTTGTCAGCCTGATCCGAGACTGGCGTTGCTTCTTTTTCTGCAGGCTTATCCTGCTTGGCGGCACCGAATATATTAGAAGTGCGAGGCTTCGAGGCGAACAAAGAACTCGTCGGCGCTGAAGTGGCCTTTCCAAACAAAGACGTAGTTTGGCTTGTGGATGCAGAGCCAGATGGCGCAAATTTGATAGGGGTGGTGCTAGGGTTCCAGGTCTGGTCGACGGGCTTCTCAGCTGCTGTCTCGTCCTTCTCCCCAATCCGCACCGGCTGTCCATCATTATCCTTGGTAACTCGGTCAAACAGACTTCGGCCAAGGGTGCTCTCCCTATTACCAGGTGCACTAGACGCAGCAGCGAGGCCACTGGTAGGGGCAGGCTTCTGTCCATACAGGCCGATGCCAGCCTGAGAAGCAGTGTCGGCGCCGCTAGCTGCCGCACTTGGCTCGTCGCTGTTTCTGGTTGCCTGGCTATCATCCTCGACATCTGAGTCGGCCTCACTCTCGGCATCGGCATCAACACCACTGTTCTTGGCCGAGCTTGCATCAGAAAGGTAGCCAAAGATGTTTACACCAGAAGAAGCGCCAGCAGCACTGCCGGGCTTCGGGTTCTGAAAGATGCTGCGGGCAAGCGAACTACCGCCGCCGTTGAGCTTGTTGAAAGCAAAGGAATTTGGCTTAGCAGCAGCCCCCTCATCAGCGGGCTTGGTAGAAGGTTTGAAGGGAGAGGCAGCGGGGGCAGTTGAGTTGTTGGCAATCTTCTCGAAGAGAGATTTGGCGGCAGAAGCAGTGCCCTTCTGCATCTTGGAGGGTTGGCTATCAGCCTCATCGCTCACGGAAGCTCTGCGTTTGTTCTTGCCCAAGGTGGAAGCTGGAGTAGGAACGGATGCAGGAGTTGGTGCTTCCTGCTCCTGGTCATCTTCTTCACGGTCAGGAGCACGTCGCTTGTTGTTGTTGGAAGATCCGTTGACAGTAGCATCTTTGGTGATATCATCATCGGCCTTGCGCTTCTTGGTAGCAGTGGTCTTTGTAGGAGTTGGTTCGGCATTTTCTTCCTCTGGCTCAGGGAGACCATGCTCACGACGCCATCTCTTGAGCACATCCTGCGAAGGTTTAACGTTCTGGAATTCGTAGAGTCCGTAGCGCAACAGAATAATACTCCTGCTCTTCTCGAACTCCTTTGCAAAGTTGATTACATTAAGCTTCCAATCCTTCTTGGAAAAAATTTCGTCGGCCGCATATTTGAGTCGTCGGAGATCGAGAATACAGTAAAACTGTCGTCGCTGCTCTTCATCGAACTCGGGAGGACAGAGATGCGAGAGGAATTGGTCAGCGTAAATAGAGCCCTTAGAGTTCCAACCCTGAGGGATCTTCTTTGTTAGAACCTCGCCAGACAGTTCGGGATCGGGGTCCTCGATACGCATGTGGAACAGCTCCTTGGATGTGGTCTTGGAAGCCATACCACGGGGCGTAGCATGTGAAGTCGATTCTCGATAGACACGGTTCGGCTCGGGGGTAGCGGCGGGAGCGAACACCTTCTTCGGGGTGTTCTGAGGGATGCTCGGGGAGAAAGGAGTGATGGAGGGACTATCGGAGGTGGTAGAAGCCCTGAAGATATTACGGGATGTAGAAATGGTAGATCTGTTGAGGCTACTGGACGGCGTCTCATCGCGAGTCTTCAATAGCCTCCGTGCTGGCGCACTCTGCGGAACGCCGAAACGGCTGCTCTTTAACGGCGTTGAGACGTAGGCGCGCTTCGCAAAAGGGAGAGCAGGACGCGGCCGAGGCGTGCCCTTGCCAGCCTCGGCGAGTTCGTTATCGCCGGGAATAGAAAAGGTGACCATTTTGCGTGATGGCCGATGATTGACGAATGGGGTTGAAGGCGGAAAAAGCTTTGTATGATGAAGGGTGATGACAATGGAACCACGATCGAAGGGTCAAGGCCAAAGGGTCGCGTTTTTTTTTTTTTTGAACCCGAGAGCGTGCGTCGAGGTAGGTTACGTGACCTGACCAGGTAGCAAAAGGAGAATAAAGAAAGGACAACGGCCAGAAATTGATGAATCAGTCAAAGGAACAGCTAAAGAAGCCGTTTTTTACGAGAAGCGGTGCGGCGTGATGGATGGCAGCGCAGCGCAGTCGCATTAAGTCCAGGGTCGCCCTGGGAAACTGTAACGAAAATATGAAAAGAGTTGTACGACGGGGGAGATGTTTTGGCCTGGGCGCCAGGTGCAGCAGTCCAGTGCCTTTTGGCTGGCTGATGACCATCTTTCAGGGGCGCTCCACTTTTTAGGTTCAAAAAAAGTAGTTATGGGTCTCCCGCCCAGGCTAAGCCAGGCCATAAGGAACCTCCATCATAAATTCTCAGGCACCAAAAACCGGTTGCGACAACATTCGTACGAAACCAGGTCCCATGACCGGCCTGCATCATGGGTTTTCCCAAGACACTGGCTGTTCCTCATCAGCCCATTTCAGATTTAAGTAAGACGTGCCATATCACTGATGCAGATCAGCCATTCAATCAACGGACGGGATTGGATGATAACCTGTGAGACTTGACAGAGCCGATTTCATAACTTGTACGACTGAGAACAACATCCTCACACATACATCAGGTTCATCTTACCTATCCGAGAATGCTATCACTTAGAAACGAAAGAAAAGCCAATCTTTAGTTATCAAATCACCGAACTCATTGTTGCATCCTGAGCTACCTAGTCCAAACTACCAAAAGAGCGTGTTCTTCTCTCACTGAACATGTTACGAGAAGGTTCGTAGATATCTGGCCATGGCCTTGTCCATGGGTACCCGGTTCGATATCGTCGTTGTCAATAAATGACAGAGGTATGAAAACAGAAGAAATAATACAGAATTGAAAAGAGAGGGAGTAAGCAACATTGGCCAAAGTAAAAACGAATGAAGAATCAGATCCATAAACCGCATTCCCATCCTAAGAAATCAAATTTACGCTTACTTGGTGGCAAGTTTCTTCTTTTGCTCCTCCAGATACTCCTCGTCGGAAGCATCCAGGATGTCGTATTCCTCGTCTGTCATGAATCCATCTTCAGAATAGTCCCATTCTTCATCAATGGTTTCTGACTCTTTGGGCTCCTCAACGACAGAGACAGGCTCAACAGCCTCGTGGATGCTAGCCACAGGTGACTCTTTCTCAAGCTTGGGAAAAATCATCTGGCTCGAGGCTTCGCTATCATTCTCCTGCTTGGGCTCCTCAACAGCTGCGGGCTCCTGCTTCGCCTCCTGCTTCGCCTCCTGCTCAGGCTCCTGCTCAGGATTGGGCTCCTCCTTCACAATTCGGACATTGACATCACACCACAGTCTGTGACCAAATTTCTCACCTTCTGGACTTGTAAGACGCCAGTAAGAGATGAGCTTGCCAGGCCGGGCGGGTGTCCGGAGAAGGACAGTAAAGGGAAAGTCCTGACCAGGGCCAAGAGGAGCATAGCACACGGTAGACTCTGAGGCAGACACAAGCTCGGAGATGCCGGCAGGGTGATTAGAGTCAACATGGCCCATGTAATCGCCGCTCACAAATCTGACGGAGCAGCCAGCGGGCCAGTTCTCCTTGCCATCGTTGCGGAGAGTCCATGTTTGTTCGAAAACATGGTTAGGGGGGAGGATAGTACCATCAGGGATAGTCTCGCGAACAAATACACCCTTGAATTCCGCCTTGGGGGCAGGGATGGGCTCGGAAGTAGTAGATTCCGCCTTGACTTCCTTTTTTACCCCAGACTCGGGCGTCTTGACGGAAATCTTGGCTGGAACAGGTTCAGTTGGCTTCACATCAACGATAGTGCGGACAGGGTTGATGGAATTGCTTAGGACTGTGGCTTCAGTCTCAGTAGACTTGGACGAGCTCCGGTGGTCACCCATTTCAGGCATATCCTGGCCATCCTGGTTCTCACCAGTTGTCGTAACACTGATATGACGGACAGGAGTCTTGAACTGAATCAAGGGATGAGTCTTGTTGTGCGCGTTGATGGGGCTGGCCTCGCAGTTGGCACAGAAGTCCAGATCATTGCAGATAGCACATTTGTATCGGGTGCCACGGATGTAATTGGGGTACGCCTGGCTTCCGGAGCAGAGAGGTCCGTCGCAGCAAATGCCCACATGGACGGCTGCTGGTGCGCGAGCACGGGCCTCAATGAGTAGTGGCTCATAGATAGGCGCAAATCGGTGGCCAGGGTGGATGATCTTCACAGACTTGATGCAAGTAGAACAGTAATCCCAGTCAGGACAGTCGAGGCACTTGTGACGGATACCTGTGATGCACTTGTCGCAGCCATCGCAAATGGCGTGGTGCATATGGTTACGGCCTGGGCTCATCTTGGCCGCAACTTGATGGGGCATCTTGGTTCCCTTGACAGCGGGGGCAAATCCGTGCTTGGGGTGATGGCCGTGCTTGTCCTTAGCGAAGCATGGCTGGCAGAGATCGAAGTCTTCGCAGACTGTGCAATGAAGAAACTCAGCCTCGGGGTGTTCTTGCACACAGCAGTTGCATGTCCGCATGATGCCGAGAGAGGCCCAAGGAGCAGCGAGGGGCTCGAAAATTGGCTTGGACAATTGAAATGTCTGAACGGGGGGTGGAATCTTAGACTCGACCTTGGTCTCAATGACAGTCTCAGCTTTGACCTCCGCCCTGGGCTTGGGCTTGGGGGCGATAGTCTCGGTGGTGCTCTGGACTAGTTGTCCATCAACAGTTGAGCGCTTGATCAACCAGTGATCTCGACCATGGCAGGTGATGCCTTGATCGACACAAGACTGGCAAAGATCAAAGTCTCCATCGTCACAGGTAGAACAGTGGTAGTGAATATCAGAAATATTGTTTTCGCAGCTGTTGCAACAGACTGCGAAGCCAGGACCAGCGTGAGTGAACATGGCAGGGCATTTGTTCAACGAGGGACCTTCAGTCTTAGGCAAAGAGAATGGGGCTCGTTGATGCTTGGTTACGGGGAGAGATTGGGTGGTCTGCTTTGGCACCAACTGTCGTTCCATAAGATTAGCAAGGCGGCTCTCAAAATCCAGACGAGCATCCCGACGTTCTCCAATGAGTCTCGCAGCATCACTGAGGAGAGCAGAGTTGTAAGTTCGCGATAGAGGGCTAATACGGACCGGGAGAGTCGTCCCGGGAGATGTGATGATTGGTGCTGGGGTTGGTGCAGGAACCTCAGCTGCGGGAGTTGGTGCAGGAACCTCAGCTGCGGGAGTTGGTGCAGGGCTTGGCTCTTCGGAGGTCTCGTGAGCTTCTTTGGGAGCCTCATACATGCCCATAGGAGGAGAACCGAATGCGGCGGTTTCATGCTCATCTTCGACGGTGACAGGCTTAGGTGCTGTAATCTTGGGCTGCTCTTTGACGGTAACACGAATCTTGAGCTTAGACTTTGCCTTGGCGGCGCGGTAGAGTTGCTTGTAGATGGGGATGTTTTCGGCCTCAAGAAGAACATAAGACGCAGCAGAATCGGAATATCGCTCAAATGCAACCTGAGCATCTCCAGGGATGTGCAAGAATGTACGGATCTGATAACGTGTTAGTTGTTGCTTAATCAATTACTCAGCCGCCAACTCTGGTCTCCATGGTAAGGTGGCGACCTAGGGTGGCAAAACCTTTAAAACTGCTCAACGCGAGAGCAGTATTTGTAAACATACATTAGATTCAAGAGTTCTTGGGACCATATCCCGAAGAGGCATCTTGGTGCGACGAGTGATGTCCTCGAACATCACCTTGACGGTGATGGCATGGTCCAGACCAGCGTTATGCGTGGTGGAAGCCATTTTGGCGATATTTCCAGGAAGGCTGCTGAAAGAAGAAGATGTTAGGATCTCAGTTTATTCTCGTCGTGCTCGATCCGCGAAGGACGAGGATGATGAAGAGAAGGGAAGAATGACGACTGAGGATGGTGGAGACTTACATATGGTAGCCTGGGGCGGTGACGAGGATGTTAATGCTGCTATCGGTGGTCGAGATAACCTAGCAATCGGCGGTGACAAGATGGTTGTCACTCGTCGTGAAAATCGGCAACCGACGCTCTGAAAATAAACGATGTTGGGCGATAAGAGAGAAAAGGTCGCCTGATGATAGATAGGCGCGAGAGTTTTAGAAGGGGGAGGAGAGGGTGAGATTGATGGAAGAAAAGAAGAAGAGAGGAGAGGAGAGGATGAGGAAGAAGTAAGAAGAGAAGCTTCCACTGTATCACTGTACGCGGGTCCTGAGCTGCCTGTAGGTAAGGCCTGCAGGGGGGCGTGCAGCGAATTACTGATGCCCCGGATTTCAGGTAGACACTGACTGGATGGAGGTTACTTTTACCTTGGCAAATAAATAAATGTGGCCGCAGACTCAGTGACACATTAGGTACCAAAGAAAGAAAGATACCTTGAGGCTACACTGTCATGCCACGGCAAGCCACGATGGCTTTTGGTAAGCCCCAAGTAGCATGGCTGTAGCACCAGCCGACTCGCACCGTAACTCGTAGCGATTGGAGACTGGAAAACTCCCAGCACCAGCTGACGGGGGATGATCCGGGCTGGGCTGGGGCCGCTGGGCTGGGGCCGCTGGGCTGGCTTCGGTACTGAGGGGTCGGTCGATCGTGGTACTTTTTCGGTGTTAGTGCATAGACTAAAAGGATGATGTGAGGCCGTCAGTGGACGGATGGCGACAGACGCAACCCTTGTGGTAAAAGGCAAAAGGGCAAGATCCAATGCAGGCAATACATTCTGATGATGGCGAGGTCTTACTGGTAGCCAGACCAGATACGGCACTGAAGAGATGGGTAGTACCGAGAGTCGCGAGGGTTGAAATGTACTGGGTAGGACCAGTATACACACAGTTTCTGGGCGAGTCTATCTTGTTCCAGTCATGCATTGATATCCGGATTACCGAATTTTGAGGAGAGTGATTCATAATAAGTTCACTCGGGGCACTGTTTCGTCTTTTGCTGTGTTACCACAACCACAAACCCTGTCAGATAATGATACTAAGGTCCATTGAAAGTAATTCTATTAGAGCAAGGCAGCTATCCGTCAATCTTTTTTTTTTTTTTTTTAATGTGTCCTGTGATCGATTGTCAAGGGGTGGTTGGTGTTGATACACGACTAATCTACGTGGTGAGTATAGTATGGGGACTCTTCATGATAAACTCTATCATGATAACATTTCAATCAGAGGCTTGTTTGTTTTGCAGCAGCAGCGGCTGCTCGGTCTATTCTATTCAATTCAACAGCCTCTGAGGGTCTATTTGGCACTGAAAGCGGCCAACAATGCAGTATCTTCTCTTTTCCTCAGATACCTAGAGGTCCTTCCTCACCTTGGTACTCTATCACGTCTAGCACATCCAACACGACTAGGACTACTATGTAGACATAGCAATCCCGTCCCCCTAGCTCCCCACAGAGAGAGCCCGAAAAGTTCTTACCTGCTAAGAAGGATTAGCAACTACTTTTATAAACCCTAATAAGGTCTTACTAGTAAGTCTATTAGTAATCTTCTTTAAGTAATTTTTATATTATTTCTCTTTTCCGTAACGTACATGATAAGCAAGCGGCATAGACAACCGAGCGGCACAAAAA
>VYWZ01002589.1:0-10542 GCA_008711595.1 Fusarium xyrophilum
TTTTTTTTTTTTTTTTTTTTTTTTTTTTTTTTTTTTGATCATGAAACTCAAGCGCCTGTTTTGTCTTTCTCGTTTCTTAGATCCGTCTAAACGTGTTGCCACTGGCGCTGCGTCGAGCAGCTCCCGTTCGCTTGTCCCGGGGCTCAGCAGGCAGCTCCTCCTCTCTCTTCTTTTGCTTTCTCCTTGACTCTGGAATGAAGGACACTCGACGCTCGCCGACAACTTCTCCTCTGGCCTGGTGAGCGCGCCCCGACTTCTGCTGTCTCGAGCCAAGCGCCGTGTCCTTGAGAGCCCGTCCCTGGTCGCTGGTTGATGACACACGCATGACAACGTCTTCGTCCTTGGTCCTTCGCCTTGATGCTGGGACTGTCTTCTCCACATCTTCATCACTGGACGCGTCATCGTCCGAGTCCCTGCCCTGATAACGGGCCGGAGCCTTCGAATCGGCCTGCTGCCCCACCGCAGTGCTTGGGTTGAGAGCACGGAACTCTCCAGTGGTCTCATCCACCTGGAAGGCTTCATCCTCGAACATCTTGCTGAAACGGGAATCGCCAAGAACACCAACATTGGTGTCAACCTCAGCTCTGTTCTCTTGCTTCTTGAGAATCTTATCCACCATCTTCTGGTTGACCTTGACCTTCTTAGTACCCCTGATTCTGCTTGCGCGTTCCTTCTCGACCTTATCCCTGATACGCTTGGTCCTCTCCTCTTCCCAGACGTATGGGTTAGCAATCAGTCTGGCCTGCTCGTACAGCTTGGAGGCCACAAAGTATCCGTGCATGTAAGGTCGAAGTAGGTTTGTCTTTCCAACCAGGTGGGATAAGCTCAGCTGCCTCAGTTCGGGTAGTGTCAAGAACTTGTAGTTGTCGTATGTTTCGGTCTGCACCTCTTCCGCCATTTCTTCGACCATGTTGTCCAAGAATGAGCACCATTTAGGAGCGGGACCTAGTTGGGGAACGAAGAACGCATGTTGCTGCTTGCCTTCGTTGGCTGTCATGATCATACCAGTATTCTTACACCATGCAACGTCGTTGATGTCCACGATAGGCTCCACGGACGTCCAAGGATCTCCTGTCTCCTCATCCCATAGCTTGACGATGCGCTTATCGGCTGACAGGATCTTCTTTTCCTGTGATGCCGTCGTCACATGAATTAGCTTATGCACAGGGAAACCGTATCCTTGATCCTTCTTCATGAGGGGCACGGGTCGTCGTAGATCAAAAATCTGCATCATGCCACTGGAAGCACCCGTAACGATAGAAAGGCCTGAAGGACTGAAGTCCAATGCTGTAACCTCACCTTGGTGGCCTCCTAGCAGGGCGACCCTGGACTTGGATCGGGGATCCCAAAACTCAACTGTTCCTATTGAAGTTCCAAAAGCGAGCAGGTTGTGGGTGTTCTCGGCGATAGCAGCCGTGTTGACGCTGCCAACCCCGATACCTCCTTGTAGACCGCCCCCAGTGAGTTCATCGTCGTCACCAACATCGACCTGATATGACTTCATGAAGCGTCCCAGCTCGAGGTTGAGGCGGAACACCTCGCCCTTACCATCACTATCCAGGCCCACGGCTGGCACAAGAGCCTCGGTAGATTGCCGGTCGTAGACAAGAGCTCGACCATATCTGGGAAGACGGACTTGATGATGGCATCCCATGGGGGTGTGGAATTCGAGGCGGCGATCGGTCTGGAGGTGAAGGGATTTGGAGTAATCGGTTGACAGGAGCTCAAACGAGTGGTTGAGGGAGTTGGTATGGCGAGCGAAAGACAGCGACAACTGAGGTAGGTTATGAACATGAATCTGCGGCTTGTATGTGCCCGTACTCATGACCCAGTCACCATCCTCACTGACACGGATGCAGTTACTGGCCTCTTCGAACTCGAAATCTTGCAGAAGCTCGACACGATTCTGGTATTCGGCATCGTCCTTCAAACTTCGCTTTCTGCGTCGCGCAAGCCAGTCGGGCAGAGGTCGGGCACTAGATGCGCCCGAGATTGTGTATACGGGAACGGTTCCCGGATTAGAAAGCTTCATGATGGCGGTGTTACAGCAAGACCGCACTGACGAAACTTGTTTGTCGTGCTGAGAGGGAACAATGCCGCTGATGCGCCTTGGGCTTGGGAAAAAATCAAGGTGAAGAAAAACGACGCCCCACTCACTATCTTCGGTGTGCTCGGTAAGGGACCCCAGTGGATATCTCAAGCAGCGGGGAAATAAATGTACTGTATGTATGTAACTATACTCTGTATACTCTGACTGTTTATTTTGGAACGTTACTAACAAACCGCCAATTTAGTCATTTGGGACCAAACAGAAAGATAGATGATATAATTTGATAGTCTATAATTTTACATAAACGTCAAAGTTCTGAGGACCAAATCTCTGCGGACTGTTGTTGATCTTGTCTTCCCCTAGCCTGGCCTAATTCGCTCCTATTCAGTCCCTTGAAATTGGTTGCCCGTTCCTTTACTCCGTACTCCCCTTTAAACCCGGCCAACAGACAGACCACTTGATTGACCCCGATGAAAAGTACTCCCAATCCCAGCTGAGGCCCTCGCTCTTCCACCTCCACTTGAATTCCCGCCTCCGCCGACGCCTAGTTTGTCGCGACAGACATCATCAACTATCGAACTGGCCCAGACCATCACCACATCGTGTCCTTATGCTTCGAAGAAGACACCATAACGCCAATAACTTAGCTGCCACTTCTTTCAGCGATATTTCGGAGAATCAACTCACCATCTGAGCCATTTCAGCTCTCCGTGGCACCATCCCCGAGCTACGGGTTGAGTGTCTGCAGAGCCCGTTGAGATGGAGTCTGGGGAGTCGACTGCCCCTACCAGTACCATCCAGACAGCCACATCTCGACGACTTCTATTATCCTGAGGCTCTACTACAAAGAAGAAACAAAGCAGAGTGTCGATCGAGCCCTTTTAGGCTTGGGCCTCGCCGTCGTTCCCAAGGCCGCATCTACGGTTGCGACTTCGGAACGGCGAGGAAGTTGCCGCAATGGATACCAGTGAATATGAGACGAACACCTTGTCGATAGTATGCTTGAGTTGCCCTTGAACTTGCAGCCTTCCTCCAGAAGCATTTATCCATCTCTAACCTTGAGCTCTTCAGAACAACATCGCGTCGGTAGCCTTTCGCATCTACGAGCCTCCTCCTGACCAATCACATGCCTTCCAATCATCCGCTCTCGAGATTCAAAGTTCCCTTCGCGACCAAGGAAAGCTTGTTTCGTACGATGCCGACCGAGTAGGAATATGGATCTTTCAAATCGTCAGCAAAGATGGGACGAGCAGTCTCGTCAATCCTGGCCCAGGATCTAGCCTGGAAGCTTCAGGCTACACCTTGGGGATGGTCGAGGCAGGTACCCTTGAACCAGTCGCTTTACAGAAGAGCCGCATCCCGGGAAACACCACGCGGAATGCCCCGAACAACGCAGCGTCAGCCTCATCTCCGGCCGAGTCAAATAGCCGTAACCCTTTGATTTCACCAACTCAGGTCGCCGGAGGGTCTCCATCTTCGGCTCAGGCTACCGACATGATGAAGACGCCGCGGATAGTGCCCAAGATTATCTACGAACAGTTCATAGTCGCAGTCCTTTCCTCGATAGCGTTTGCTTTCTGTAGTCGGTCTACGGCCATACCACTGAATTACAGGACAATGTTGATTCCACCTTTGCAGGCCGATGCGAACGAACGGGAAAGGGGCTCATTGCAGGCTGATCCCGTCGTTGGCACGTTCAAGACATATCTCACTACTACGGGCTCTCTTGTGGTCAGTCTCACCTTCTCTTACTGCAAGAACCTGGCGACAGTGGAAGATGTTCTCACGGGTGATTCCTCGTCGCCAAGTAGCTCAGTGCTGGCTGCCCCTTATGGAGTTTTTGCAACAAAGGAGAACTTTGCCAACGGGGACGGTTCGGATCGAGGTCTAGCGCAGACACCTAATACGCAAGCTTTGAGTGTAAGAAGTATTCCGGATACAAATGATTCGCAATGGAAGCACTCATGCCTCAAAGCACTCGAATACTGTGGGCTCAACCCATCTCAATTCAAGTCGAGCCCCTGGGTCAACCTTCTCATCTCCAAGCCGGCTGCGCAAGATGCGGAAGGGGAACCTAAGCGATCACGGGCAACAGTTCGCTGGCCAGGATCACTCTGCTTTCGAAAGAAGCCACTGGGAACGTCAGCAACTCACCGTGTTGGCGACACAATGCTCAGTGGCCACGAGGAATGCCACGATCCCTTGGGAGATGCTCGTGGATGGTTCGACGGTGCGTCTGGAAGGGAAGAGAGAATCTCCAAACGCAGAGCTGAGCGAACGTATGCTGTCCCTAAACAAGGTAATGGTGCGAACCCCCTAGCTCAAAATCCCAATGGGCAGTCTCCTTTGACCATGAGGCGACCTGGCACCGCTGCCGCTGGTGTCATGTACCCAACACCCCCCGACGCAATCCAACAACGCATCGGCATTACCCCTTCCTTGGATGGAGCCATCTCAAGTCCTAACAACCCGCCCACAACCCTTGCAGTTGTTGATGCTGACATCACGATGCCAACAGCGACACCGATGCCTGATGCTGAGAATGGCGCCGGGGGGGGCCATCACGGACAGAAGAGAGAACGAAGCGACAGCAACGCTATGGGCGATTCTGACGATGTAACGAACGACTTGGGCGACGATGGGTTCGGGGACCACGATGTAACAGAGGATGACTTTAAATTCTTCGACGGCCCTGACAGCAACGATCTGGACATGGACATGCCAGATCTGCAACCAGTTCCTACTGCACCTGCGTCCCAGGGAATGCCTCCGCCGGCGTTATTGCATCCACATCCACGACCGCATCCACGTCCACGTCCACGTCCACGTCCACGTCCACGTCCACGTCCACGTCCACGTCCACGACCGCGTCCGCATCCGCATCCACAGCCACAGCCACACAAAGTCATAGAGCCGCAACCTGAAGTCAAACCAAAGCCAAAGACTAATGATCCTGTCTTCGCTAAGCCAGAACTGAAGCATGCCAGGAGCTCGCTCAATGAGGAGCTTAATCACAGAACCAAAGTTGAGCGACCAGATACTGCCAAGCGAGGGTCTAGTCCATTTGACCCTGCAGCCGTGTTCAAGCGAGTACGGGCCTCGTTGTCCAGCCCTGCCAAGGATGATTTTGCTGTCCAGCCACCTCGGAGAAAGAGTAGTGTCTTTGAAAAGGTCGAGTTCGATCCCAAGATCCCTCTGATCAACAGAAAGTATGAGCAGGGTGGTGCATTCGACTTTTCAAAGGCCCAGAGTAATGGGCATTCGAGGCCGAGTGCCCATCATCTTTCTCGAGATGAGTATCTCGAAGGGCAAGGAAAGCTGAAGCAGACATCCAAATCACTTCTTGGGAACTCCCTCATCAGGGGCTTGACTGTCACTGACGCATCCACTACCCATGCAAGCCCCCAGAGACTCAACGGGCATGATTGGATCTCTGAGGAGAGTGATCTCGAGTCAGACGGAGACGATACAAGTTCGCTTTCTGCTGGTCCAGTTTCTCCCATCAAGTCCAGTATTAAACGATCCGTCGTGGATGATGATGCTCTGTCACAAGCTACAACTTCCAGAGAGACAGAACTGCTGGATGATTTCACTGATGAGCAACTTGCGATCGAGCTCCCAAGACTGTTCAGACATGAATCGCCAGAAATGCTGCTAGACCGTTTCTTTTTGGACCCAGAGCCACTCAACGTGGACGTGGGCCTTTCCGACCGCGACTTTGTTGAGATTGCGCAAATCATCACTGAACAGGCTGCTACCGGGCGCCTTGAAATCGGCATCGAGCATAAGGCTGAGTCTTCTGTCTCCCGGGCGACTATGAGAAGCCACGAGCTCAACATGGCTCGGAACTCCTTACAGCTTCTTCACGATGTCATGCCTTCGAATTTGGGTACCCCCACGGCTGTGCGGTTGAAGGCGCTGCTGGAAATTCAAGACCTCCCCCTTGTAGGACAACCGAGCCGTCACCAGCCCAGACCTATTCCGGGCAGAGATCCCAACGCTGAGCAATTGCGCGCAAACAATCTATACCAGATTCCCGTACCTCATCTGGAAATGCGCAGATCAGGAACGAAACTCTCAATACTTCCATCATCAATGTCTTTCTGGCAAGCTCTCGGGCTCTCACCTTCGTGGGGGACAAAGGACATTTCCGCTCTTTGCGTCTTTCCAGGCTGGAAGGGGATGTCGGACCACGTCGAAAGTTTCCTCGGTCGCTTGAAGGGTGTATATGAATCGTTGAGACTTGGCACTCTCAACAACCTGCCGTTGCCTGGAGACTGGGACGATGGCGTCTTGCCATATGAGGTTGATAGGATCTCGACTTCACCTGACGCGACCGTAATCGGTCATGGCTCTGCTCTTGTGGAAAGCATGGAAGTGCTCCGAAGCTCTCTGTCAGAGTCAGAGTCCAAAGACAAGAATCTGGTCGTTTACTTTGTTTACTCGCCAGATAATCCGGCTTCCATCATCGAGGCTTGCACAGCTTTCTACCGCTGCTTTGATGAGTCCAGCGTCCTTCTAGCAGGTCGTCGAGAATCTCCACAGAACGAGCTGGTGCTGCAGCTTGTTCCGTTGCATATGATATCTTCCACAACATCGCTAGTCGTCCCAACTTCCGCAGAAATGATCAAGCTCTGCATAGAGACATATGATAGGTGCACTTTGTTTCTGGACACTGAATTCGGTGGACCCATCCCTGCACCGGCAGTTACCCTCGCAGAGCCTCCACCTCGAATGACTGACTTCAAGCTCACGGCGTCACCTTCTCAGTCCCTTGTGCATGAGAATTCCTGCTTACATGTTGGATATGCTGAAAGTCTTGATGGCCGGTGGATCACAGCTGCATGGATCGACAACCGTGGACAACGACAAGCGACCACGTCCTATTCCATCACTCGGAGTAGAACACCGGATCGTTTCATCTCCCAGCACAAGGCCGCCATCATAGCCGAGATCTGGGCGACCACGTTGACCATGATATCGATCTGGAGAGTTCATTGGCGAGTGATCATCACCAAGTCTGGGGTGATGGACCAGAGAGAGGTGGAGTGGTGGCAAGCAGTCTCAGTCTCAACGCCAGACGACAAACATTCATTCACCATGACTATCATGTCCGTCGACACCAATCCGTCTCTGCAGCTGGTCCCGTCAATCGTGAAGATTCCTCATGCGGCAACCTCGGCATTCTACTCGACACCAGTATCCACGCCCCAGGCTAATATTGTTTCGCCGGAGCAAACCACGACTCCGGCAACGCCTATGCGTGATGCTAGCACATTAGCTGCTACACCGACCGCCGACGGTGCTGCAGAAGCAGAGGCCGATTCCTTCCTGATTGATGCCACTGACCAGACATGGGGTGCCGTCGCCGGACATCGACTCTGCAACTCTACCACGTTACTGGAAGTGAGACCGGCACTCGCCAGTGGGTATCTGATCAAGAGAACAGGAACAAAGCTTGAAGACCCCCCAGTCGTGATGGAGGTCAACCTTGTTCACACGGAGGCTACGCCTAGAGCGTACGAGCCTCTTCTGAGGGAAATGTTGTGCTATTTCAGGGGTCTCGGAACCCTAGCCAGAGCACGAGGTGTTGTAGATCGCGAGATGGATGTTCGGCCGTGGCATATTGCAGCAGCAGAGAAGGGCGTGCGGGCGCTGCATCTACTATTATGATGAGACAGGCATTGGGAGGCGTCGTTACTGGTAGTTGGCATGTAGATTGTTGGTACAAGGCGTTTTTGCTTTGCGGTGCATATTTACGATTGGCTAAGCTATTTACGATTCGAATGCACACCGGCCTTCTGTTGCCATTTTCAAGCTCACCTCTCGATTGTTGGGATAATTATCCGGTAGGCTGTTGATACTAACGATAGTCGGGTAGCCAAGCGGACATGAGTGTATTAAGAACAAAACGCCATATATCCAACGGTCTAGCAATAACTACAGGTGTAGAACAAAGATCGGAAAACACAAATAAAAAACACACCAGCATATCATTAGAGCTATGTGTTTTTAAGCTTTTAGTGCTCAAGGAATTCCTTGGACGACGGGGTATCTCACGAGCAAGCCATTGTTACTGAGGAATTTCAAACCAATCTCTCTCGTCCACGGTCCGACCCATCTTGACCCTTTCGACGCCAGAGTTGTCTCTCGACATCCCATTCCCAGAAACGATGACCCGGGTGCGTGGCGAAATCGTCGTTCTGAGACTCGTGGGTAGTGTTCTGGTCTTCCACCCATTCAGGGGTGCTCGCATGGGTATCTGCTGAAGCTGTGTCTACCAGAGACCAACCATGGTGGAATTAGAAACTGTGAGAAGGAACTCGAGATGCTTCAGTTGACAACTTCCAGGCAATGTTGTCACTGGGGTCGGCCAGACTATCAGCATCTGAAGGCTGCAGCGAGGAAGTCCCCTCTCTGTGTAATTTGTCGTTGCAAGATCCATCTCCCATCTGAATCAGACGTGCTGAAAGAGATATCAAAAGACCCGCACAAGGAATCAGTACTGATTCTTGACAGTCCTTCAGGTTGTTCTGGCTCTGAAGCTACGGTCTTGTTGAGGGGGATCGGCTTTTGGGCTCTTGTGCGGCAGCGAGCCACTAGCGGTTGGAGAGTTTCTTGAGATTGTTGATTCTTGGGGATTATGCCTTGACTCTTGAAGTCTCCCCAGGTGTTGAATCGGAAGGGCCGGGCTTCTTCTTGACAAGAGGTACTTGGCCCTTGCTCTTCTGATTTAGATCCCTCGGAATGTGCTGGGGTGGTGAGGTGGACACTCTGGTACGATTCCTCAGGGTCCTCACCAAGGACGAGGTCTTGCTCTAACCCAGGAACGACATGAACCTGGCTCGTCTCCAAGTCTTTCTCAGAGCCAGATAGAGCCCATGAGATTTCTACCACAGAGGGAAGTCCGGGAGTAGTATGTTTCTCGCTTGCTCCCAGAAACTTCTCTGCTATGTTTTTGGAGACAAGGCCATAGGCTCTGCCGTAGAGTATGGCACTGATTTGCAGAGGGCCCTGGGACTTGTTTCTTCGCTTGGAGAGGTTGGGGCCGTTGGAAGAAACTGGCCGGCAGTTGATGATCACTAGTTGAGTGAAAACATCTGACATATCTTCGACTTGGCGGGTAGGAGAGAGTATGTTCAAGGTCCTGTTCTGAAACGAGTGAGCAGCCCAAGAGGGGACATGAGGGTGCAAGAGGTCCAAGACTTGTAGGAAATATCGAGTGAGGCTCCAATGTCAGACACATCACGGCAGTCAGCGGGGACCGAGGTAAGCAAAGGGAGTGAAATGGACCTTTGAACGTTTGTGAAAATAGAATGAAATTATGGTCAACGACTAGTTCTAGCCAAGTCTAGTATACTGACGCCCGGCAACATGATGAAGGATGCATAACGTGAAGCATTTGGATCAGCATTGTTGTCTTGGAACAAATCAGGCTGAGAGGGAATGGGGAATGGGGAATGGGGAATGGGGGATTTCCGATGGAGAAAGCCACGTAGTCACCCACCTGTGACCTGTCACATTCACCGATATAACATTGCATAAATCACATGAGAACGCGGAGCTAATGCAGAGGACTGATTGTGACATACAAAGCGAGGTGCTCGAGTCTTCGAGTCTGTACTTTCGGACGGACAGGGAGACGTCACTGGTGATACAACCCCCCCATCATCCTTCAGCTTCAAGAGTTACAATTCCCTAGATAGGGTCCACCCTTACAGTTGCCTGACCTGTTAGAACCCTTGTATATCGCCGTGTCTGCCCTGCTGCTGCTATCTTCACTTTGTGATTGTTCACGTAATGCTTTACTTGGTCAACCTCGGCCAACCACGGCTCGATATCGCTCACTGAACCAGTTGACTGACTGCATAATAGCATGGATAGCATGGCTCCTTGATTATGCAGCCAGGGTGGGTTGAAAGAGAATGCCACTTTCTTACAGGTGCACATGGCCCTCCTAGCTACCTTGTATCACAACTGTGTAGTGGCTCGTCTGGCTGAGGGAGTGTTGTCTTCAAGGGTTTCTCTGCCGCGTATTTATCATGTAAATTTTCCCCTTGGAACTGCCATCCATGTTGTTGCCAGTACTTGATGAGTCTCAACGGATCTAGCATATGATATGACCAGGATTTAGAGCCTCATTTGGGGCCCGAACAATATACTCTACTGCTCCTCTTCTTCATCTGCCTCACCAGCGTTTGCTTGGGGTCTCAGCAGTGACTTGAATCTTGTCCCTTCTCTACTCACTTGATATTCTTCCAGGTGTTGTCGAAACTCTGACTCACTGTGCATACTTAAACGTCATCACGGCCAAGAAAAGTATCGATGATGCGCCATGCTGGTGCGATCACATTATACCAAAAAGAAATCGTTGAGAAAAGGGTTTAAGAGTCTGCTGCGTGGACCTCTGGAGAAACGTGAGAAGCCTTCACGCACTGAACTCCAGAAGGCAGAGAAGGAAAAGAGAGAGAAGGAGAGGGAAGGGGAAGGGG
>VYWZ01002590.1:0-12431 GCA_008711595.1 Fusarium xyrophilum
CAGCATGTAACTTATATACCTTTTTTTCTTACTTATTAATATATTAGAAAATCTATTCTCATTTAATTTGAATTCTTTTCTATTAGTATATGGTAACTTACTTTTTGAAGATTAATCTTAATATTTTAAATTTAAATATTTAGATAGCATTGGTCAGGTGAGATATTGAAATCCCCCCTGTAACTAGTAGTCGGATGACCAGGGGGGGTCAATGGTCGGTTGAAATGTAGTCTCTCCTACCCAATAACCCAAGCTTCCAAGGCCTGTTTTTGGTATACTGTTTCTCCAACAATGACAATCACTACTCTGTTATCTCCCTTGACTAAATGCTACAGGCATGAACTTATGAAGAAGCGAACTGTAGGTTCCCACATGGATACTACATCCTAATTCCGGTTTGAGCTACTCCCTGGACATTCATCGATCCTATTTCAGTAATTTCCTCCTGCGATACATCAATGAATGAAAATACTCATCTGCAAAACCATTCGTGTCACACTAACCTCGGTGAGCTAGGACAATATGAGGCGTCAGTATGTGGCTATCGCGTGGTAGGACAATGGGTTTAGTGATCAAGTCGAAATAACAGGTTAACGGCAAGAGAAGGAGGCCATCTACAAAGGGCACAAAATATTCGATTTGGTGGTGGTTACGGCTAATAATGGGCCGTTGTCCTCCGCTCAAATATCTCCTAAGGTACCTAGCCAGGATCAATTACAAATCATTCTTCAACTGACATGCCGCCACACCAAATAATATATAAGGAATAAAGACAACATGCAATGGGATCTTGTCGCATACAGTTTCTATGCAAATGTATTCAAGTCCAATGGTCTGATTGCTATCGTGGATTCGTTTTGCCGATCTTGAGAGGGTTCCATCTTTTGACTTAGGCAAGCTCGATAATTACCAGACAATGCCAATCGTCGTCTCTCTATATGAACTGTACATATTCTTGTTACATGAAAGGGGAATTCGTCATAAGTTGTCGTGTACATGGTAGTTTATATTTCCACCAGACTTGTTGCAGTGGCACTGGCTCAGCCTTCAAAAACATCATGCTGAAGCTCGATGCCAAAGTCTTGTGCGACATCCTTCATTCTTTTTTCCACTTCATCCTCCATTCCCCCTCCAAGACCCAACCACTGGCGCAGCTTAAAGATGTAGAAGGCCACATCAGAGGCAGCCATGATAGTCTTGAAGATGATGTGGCGCCAGCGATTCTGAAGGCGTTGGCTCAGTGGCAACTGGGGGTCCTCGAATAGACTTCGGCTCGCCCACTCGCCCATCATCTTGACGCGGTTGACTGGTGATCCGAGATACTGGTTGTTGCCTTGTACGATTCGCGTATTGCGACCGATGAAAATCAGCTCTTGTGGCCATTTATCCTCATCTGTCAGGATCTCTCGAATGCCCTGCTTCATTCGCTTCTGCATCTCGTAATGCCGCTCAGCCGGCGTATTGCCTTCGAGCTCTTTCATTATCCCATTATGCGTGCGCTTATCTCCACCCTCGTACGGCCGCAGTAATGTTGCGCTCGCGAAGAGATCTGCCGCCTTGATCCCCCATGCTTCTGTCACTTGTGATATTGTTTTGTTGTCGAAGGTCATGAGTGCTTTCCAGAACGTGGCGTATTCGTTTCTGAACTTCGATGACATGTACACATAGAGGCCATGGTCAATAAGCACAAGCTCGGCTCGCCCATTGGGCAAACGTCTGATAAAGATGTTGCCAGGGTGCGGATCGCAGTGAACGACACCCCACTTGAAAATCTGTGCGGAGAAGAGGTCCACCATGGTCGTCATGACTTCTCGTGTTGACAGACCAAGTCCCCCACGGCCTCGTCGGCCTCGCCATAATTCCTGACGTTCTGGCTTGAGGTTTTCTTGAAATGGCCTTGTCCGAAGCTCAAGTCGTGCAGCCTCAATATCAATTTGCGGGAGTGGGCGACCAGCGCCAGGAGATCCATTGCCATGCCCTCCAAGCCATCTCGATGTTATGGCTTTCTTATCCCAAAGCCTCACACCCTCGATCCACTCGGTCACGAGAACTCGCTTTGTCGTAAATTCGGGATAAACCGTAGGAATGTATACCCTCCCTTTCAGGGCTTTCTCTGCATTAACAAGCTCTCGCATTTTTTCTGAATTCTTGGCCTCATTGACGAAATCAGTCTCTAGCTCGAGTCGCTCCGTAATGAAAGGAACTAGTTTATACAGTGGGAGGCCAAACCACTTCGAATATATCCACGCGACGGTCCTGTTTTGCATCAGTAAGCAGGCGGGAGTTTTGCATTTTTCGGACTTACTTGAAGGCCCATAGATCCCATGATATCTGCTTGGCAATCTCCCGCTTCTGTATTTTGATAGCGACTTCGCGACCATCCGCAAGTCTGGCCCAATGGACTTGAGCAACGCTCGCACTCGCTCGAGCCTTGCGCTCCATCAACCCCATTCCCTCTTTTCCTGTAAAGCTGACGCCAAAGACCTCTTCGACGCTTTTCCCGAAATCTTGTCTTATCACTGCTTCGATGTCACTCCAATCGTCTTGCGGTGCGTCATCAAACATGCGACTAAACATCTTTTGGAATTCGGGGGGCAGCACGGCACTCTGCATAGCAATGGCCTGTCCGATCTTGAGATAAAGTCCACCATTGGAACGGAGAAGGTTGAACAGCCGCTCGGCATTCCGATTATGCAAGTCCTGCACAGTCCCGCCAGTAATAGGCTGGGGTCGAAAATTTAGCTTGTAGTCGAAGGCTACGAGCAAGCCGGTTCCGAACGTATGTAGAGAGCGGCCGAAACCAGATGCGTATATCTGACGATCCCCGAGATAGATAGTACCTCCCAATACGCATGTTAAGAGCAAGCGCCGCGCCCACAGCCGTCCCTGTCTGTATTCCTTTGCACGCCGGGGGGCACCAAGCTCCTCTGGCGACGGCGGTCGCATGGCCTGGAAATGACCACCTGATTGTAATCTTCGCAACGATGGTGCGAGCATTCTGTGTTGGCAGCGCATGGTGGCGCGCGCTGAGTGGCCTTGCATGGCGTTGCGCAACATGCTGGGGGGGTCGGTGGCAATCAACTGTCGAGTACCATGAGGATTGGGTGGAGTACAGCTAGGAGTGACTGAATGAGGACATTGAGGGGGGAAAGGTTGAAGGAAAAGATGAGTGCGAAATGCAGTAATCCTCTTGCCCTATCTCCGGAGTCATTGATGACGTCCGAGATGAAAATTCCCGGATAGTTTATCCCCGGAACGGCTGGAGACTCGGGGGGCACACGATCGCCTTCCGCAAGTCGGTGCAATTTCTGGCCGATTTTCCCGACTCGACCTGTGTGACGTAACTGACATATAAATCCGACATTGAATAAATATTATGGAGTATACGAGCAACCGAATGCCTAAGTTAGACGTAGTGCGCACTATAAGTACTACCTACACTTAGGAAGCCGTCTCCAAGGTACAGTGGAGCTTTTCTTGTCCACTGTCTTCCCCGCAGCTCGCATTTACATTGTTCAATGTTGACATTATTAGAACCAGTTACACATCGAATTCATGATACTGTCTCGGTTCTAACACCATTGTTATATTATACTTGTTCTGTGGTTGGAGAATCTGGACATACAGTGATCTTATGCGTATAATTCTTAGCGCTGTTCGGCTGCCCGCCCAGATACAGTGGAATATCGACGAGCTATATAGGGTAGGCATAACAGAAAGAAGGTTGAGAAATGGGAGTTGTAGCACTTTCTTGAACGGTGTAAGTTGAACATGGAAATCAAAAGAGCACCAACAAAACCATAAATTATCAAACACGAGTCGAAACGTGAAGCCCTTGACTAACAAGTGTATCAATGGGCTGACGATTATGAGATTATGCCCCAGTTGTCGAAACATGAAGCATTATGCAGTGTGTTTCGTCATTTAGAAAACCATAATGAGGATGGGGCTGTAGGTGATCGAGCCAAGGTAGCTTTTACATATCGAGGAGCAAAGCATGGGAATCATCCTTTGCTCAGTCTTCTATCTTCTTCCTCCCTCTGCTGAGCTGGCATGGCTGCTGGGCCTGGGTCCGAGAGGAGCATCGGCCCGTTGCATATTAATTGCGGCAGAAGAGGAGGGTATGATGACTACATGGTCGGAAGCTATAGCCTACAGGTCATGCATGTAGCCGGTCGAAATCTGTTGTTAGCAGATGCATAGATAGGTCTATATGGTGAATAAGTCAACATGCTAGACTGGCGACTTATCTATAGTAGTGTTGTGACTGACGAAGATGCCGTCGTTGGCCTTGATGTTACGGATAGTACCATCGCAGCCGAGCCTTCAGACGCGGGCGCGTAACCACGTTGAGAAAACAATTGAGATCAAATTTCCCACGAAATGCGTAATACTACATGGCGCTGCGGAGTACCATAGAAAGGTTGCTCCTGAGACTAAGTTAGCCACGTCAATGCACATTATCGACCTGGGTTGTTGCTATGGAAAGATTGAGTGTTGGACAAAACGTTGTCTCAGATATATAGCAAGGGCCCAGGCCACAGGGAAAGTTGCTCTCGTCCGAGCGAAGAACACATGTTGTTTACTAGATACATGTGTCACCCAACCAGAGAAGATTGCAAAATCGGTGGAGTTGTCTTTTTTAGCTTCATAGACTGCATACATACGGAGTACAGAGTAGAGATCGAGCCTAAACTGGCAGCCTAGGACAAGGATATCCAGCTAAGCACAGAAGAGTCACGATAGAGGGTTCGTACTGTACTGTATGACCTGCAACCGAAAATGACGACTGCCTTTCAACGTGGGATTGGTGGGCATGCTACAACGGTGGGGACCCACATGTGCTAGCCTCCCATTTCCCTCATGCTGTGAAATGGTGTGGTGGTGGTAGGATAAGCAGCATGACATCCCTGATTGAGAAATTCAACTTGTGGCTTGAGATTGTCTTATTGACAACCTTGGTAAGTTGGCTGTTGGTTTGAGGACGGAGTCTTTTATTTACTCCCGGTAAAAGAATTGGTTGCTGATAAAGCATGTGCTAAAGATACAACAAGTAGGCCAGAACAAAAAATGCATGGAATATACAAATTTCTGCGACGTCCTTTGTTAGACTGGTCTCGCGTGTATTCGGCGAGGTCAGACGGCTGGGGCTGGCCCCCTTGTTCTGCTGAGATGTAGGTGCCTGAGGCCCACACATCCCTTGTACGTAGCCTGCCCACCGGTATCCCCCCCAGTTCACAACATGTTCCTGGACCAGCGCATCGAAATTCCCAACAGACTAGCCAATCCAAGATTAGCGCTCTCTATCCCCCTAGTACTCTGCTAAGCCACAAAGAGCCAAGTTGGATAGACCAGAGCCAAGCCCCTTGTCCGATAACACCCAAAGTCAATCCCCCTCCTCGTTGTTCAGTCTCGACCACGACATTCTTCCCAACTCATTTCTCGACCGGAGCACGGTGTCGAAACATATTGACGATAGCATCGATTGTCAAAGCAAAGCCCACTGGGGCGTTCTCAGTAAATCAGGCGGCTTGGTGCCATTGTTTACTTCTTCAAGTCTACGACTTTATATCGGCAACAGGGACAACTCAGGTCTCGCGACTGCGCTGCATCTTGCTATATTCACCGATATAGCCCCCAATTCGTACGAAGGATCTCGGCAGAAACGCGAGAAAAATGATAAGAAGCAAGCCAATCTCTTGTAGAGACATATTCTGAAGAATTTAGGATTCGACAGCTCAACTTTACAGCCCAATACTGGCCTCGTTGCTTCATTTCCCCGACAACTCTCACCCTCCCTTCGCCAATGTTATTCATCGACGTTGCAGCAGAAGGAAATAGCGAAAGAGCTACACGTTGATGTATTGCCTTTCCGTCCCCACGTCTTCACGAGGTCGGCCGCTTGCTCTGTCGTCCTCTTATCGGTCTTGAGTCGGGCGCTTAGCGCACAGTTACCATGTTACGGCCTGGCACGCCGTTGACGGTGCTGCTGTTCGCAGCTTTTGCTTTGCTCCTGTTAGCTGTTATATCAACCCCAATCATTGAAGCCATTCCACTGAGCGACTTCGGCGGTGTAACATATGGCGTTTTTGGCTACTGCCAACAGGGCAAAGGATGTAGCGGTATCGGGGTTGGATACGACACTGGTCAGTCTACCGTGATGTTGAAACGCGTTCCCTCTTTCGAGTTGTACTGATGCTTCTTTCAGCCAAATTAGTCGGGAATGATAGTCAAGCCTTTGACTTACCATCTGGCGTTCGGAATACGCTATCTGCCATTCTTATCGTGCATCCAGTCGCGGCACTTATTACCCTTGTCATGACTATCATGGCGGCTGTGTCTCACTTGCACGCTCCGTCGCACTCGACAAGATACCTGCTCATTTTATTTATCTTCCTCCTCATTGACTTCCTAGTCTGCTTGCTAGCCTTTTTAATCGATGTGCTTCTATTTGTACCACATCTAGCATGGGGATCTTACCTCATTCTTGCTGCTGCTATCCTAGTTGCCATGAGTGGGTTGGTAACTTGTGCGATGCGTCGCACTCTAGTCAGCAGGAAAGACAGGCAGCGACGTATCGCTCAGAATGCTGAAATGAGCGGCGAGAATTATTACAACAGAACTGCTCAAGATAAGACGACTGTGGAGCCTGAAGTTTCTCGACAACCGACTTTACCCACTATGAGTGGTGGCAATGGTGTCCATGACAATCTTCCTTCCTTTACAACCTTCGAACAGAAGAGTAGAAGCGACCAAGCTAGCGAAGAAGCCATCCCTCTTACCCGCCGGACCACATCAAATAGATCACCAGCACCCCCTAACGAGGTGGCAAGCGTGGGTGAGGTTGCGGCCTTTAGCAGGAACCCACAGAGGCAAGGTTCTCGCGATCAGTTTGGCAACCCAATCGACAATGCTACCGAACCATATGCAACGCGGAGAGGACCTTCTCCAAGCATGAGTAACCGTGGAACAGGAGCCGGAGGAGGCTACCGCGGTGGAAGAGGGGGTCATGGTCGTGGAGGATATGACAACTATGGAGCACCAGTCCGAGGTCGTGGAGGCTACGGGCCACCTGGAAGGGCTGGATATGGTCTCAGAGGTGGACGAGGAGGCTATGGACAACCCCACCGAGGAGGCTATGCTTCAAACGGGATGAGGGGAGGTCTAAATGCGCCCCCAGGATACAGCAACGGTCCTTACGATCGGAGACCGTCACCTGCTCAAAACTTTGCTCACGATATTCAGCCGTCAGAGCCATCTAATGGATATAGCTCGACGAATCCTTCGATGCCGAGTGTGAACACTTACACTGTCTACAGCCCAGAGTCCACATTGCCTCGAGCTGAGTCGCCGCCGCCTTTGCCAGGAACCGAGCCTGCCACTGTTGGTGGTCGCGCAGTAGAAATGGATGCAACCCCGGCTGTTCAGCGTCATGACGGAGGAACCTACGGACAGCTCCGGGACAGTGACGCGGATGTTGCAGGTATGGTTGGACTCCAGCAGGGGCAGATCCCACAGCGACATGATACGTACATGAGCGAGGGCAGTAGATACAGCACTGATGAGTATGGTTTTCGATCATGATTTCTTCACGATACTGACCAGATGACCAGGCAATATGTTCCACCCCGCTCAGGATGGCCTCAGGGCGATGGCAGAAATTCACCCCGAGCCCCGTCACCTCTCGTAACTGGTCAATCAAGCGCTGAACTCACTGAAAGAAGGACACCGCCTGTCGTCCGACAGCCTGTGGCTACCGGGGATAGCAACTATTATGAAGATGTTGATCCCCGTTTCGCCTCCGATGCACCCGCAAGTAACAACCTTCAGCCGCCCCCTATTGAGCCTATATACGAGGATATTCATGCCAATAATGCGGGGACTCGAAGCCCTGCCGAGTCTGAGCATTCAACATTTACCTCCATATCCCAGCGTGGAATCAACCCGCGTTGGAACCCCAACCCCCCGCCGCTACCGTACCAACAAGGACCCCCTCATCGCCGACCAGCACATCAACAGCAGCAGCGTCAAGATATGCTATTAGATACCCCCGACTTTCAGTTGCCTAGTTCACGGACTGGACGAGGCCCTGGAATGGTACCTGGAAGCGCATACCCACCTCGCGGTTTCTAGTGAATCTGCCTAGTGGGCTTCTATGATAGTGTCATGGTCAGCAGACTGGGTTATTTTCTAATCTATACACGACCCTTCTCCTGTTGTTCGGGTGTTCATGCCTTGCAATTCTTCTTATTACGGCGGTATGCCTGGATACACAATTGTCCCTTAGACTAATCTAGTGTCTTATTGTTGGTTAACTTTAACAAACTGTGTTGGTTTACCATTCTTCATCATTTGTGTCTCACATTCCTTGAAACGTACATTTCTGTTTTATTTACTTCCATGTCATGGAGATCAGGCACAGTTTAT
This sequence comes from Fusarium xyrophilum, assembly GCA_008711595.1. Classification (NCBI taxonomy): domain Eukaryota; kingdom Fungi; phylum Ascomycota; class Sordariomycetes; order Hypocreales; family Nectriaceae; genus Fusarium; species Fusarium xyrophilum. The sequence goes on from VYWZ01002590.1 coordinate 8,428, forward strand.
GTCCCATGCCTGACGCTTCTTGACCCCTATTATTGTTGTTTTGTCTTTAGCTATAGCGCAGGACGCTGTGATTCCTTACTTGGCAATTGTTGCATGACAAGCCACGTCTGATGTCAACGGTATCCACATCGTCCTGAAGAGAGGGCGTGTTGCTAGCACGGTTGTTGATTTGATTTGATTGATTGGGAGGTTGATTGATGGAAAGAAAGACGAAAGGAAACACGACATGACAATGAGCCTCTGCAGGTAAAAGTGGTCCCTGAGGGTATATCGATTGAGATGAGTGAGAGGAGGGAACAAATATATAAGCATACATCTTCGTTTAGAGGAAGAATAACGAAGTATCAACCGAACAGCGTTCTTCTGTGCATAAGTCGTGGACTCTCAGCTGAAGTTGGACAATATTCTTTGTTCGCATTCGAGAACTGCATGGCGAACCGTGACTTGGTAGTACCGCTTGCATATGCAATCGCTACCGACGGTATCTGGCCAGCTAACGTAGGTAGGTATTCACCGTCATGCAAATTGAATCTATCAGGTCGCGTAGGTCCATTCATCGTCCAGAGTACCTTATACCCTAGGCTCAAGTATGTGACTCGAGCTGAAGGAGCAGAGCCCTTCCCCAAGGTTGGCTGGCAGACAGACCTAGACCCCAGTTTGTAATGGCAAACTACTCAAGTACCAATCTACCTACCTGCCACTCTATTTTTGTTGATTAGCCTCGCCTTTAATGCAGCGCTTGCATCGCGGTAATGCATCCTGACACTGACAGTCACTGTTAGGCTTGGCAATGGGATGACACATGGGGTCAGAGAATTCGAGTGCCTCTGCAGCCACCACAAGCTCGTTCGTTACAAATTGAATGAAGCATTTGGTTTTCCTCTGCTTACCTACTCATGAAACGTAGTGAAGAAGAAAATTATGAAATTCTGCACATTCTGCCGAAAAGGAGCATTTCCACCAAGCCTACGAAGCCGGGCAAATACCTAATCTTCAAACTTAACTCATACATATCTTCAATTTTTGGATCTAGTGGCCAAGTGTTTCGCCAGACTTCTTTGTATGTGCCTCCATTTACATCCGATTTTGGTATATGGCACCTTCCTGCTCTTGCGAGTTGCGTAGCGTGGGTTGGAGTGAGGAAGGAAGGCGCATACCCTCTGTCTTTCCCGGAGTGCTTCTTGCCAACACCACAACCGACAGACTTCTTTCTCTCCCCCCGTCTCTCTTCAATCCCGTCTCCTACCCTCAGCTTCGGTTTTATTTCTCCAGCCTGATTCTCTCCACAAGGTCGTTCACTTGTGTCAAAGTGATGGCAAAGCTGTGAAAGCCCACTCGTTCTTAAACTAGGTATCTTATACTGCACTACGCATATTGGCCGTCTCTGCATTTCTACAGTCCTTCTCACGCTTTTGCAGAAGCATCATTCTGCTGGATAGCCGTACGACCTCATCTGCATCCTCTGGACTATCTAGCAAACCCAATCTAACAGGCACCTTCCTTAAAACTCAGAGATACTGATCGTCCTTCCCACCTCCACTCCGACGAACAAGATATACCAAGCTGAGCCAGCATGGAGGACCTGTCTTCCCCCATCAGCATCGCTTCGTCTACCCCAACTGCTCCAACTTCGGCTTCAAAAGTCACTTACACCACTGCTGGCACCCCGTACAATCCTAGCACTTCTCAGCCACTGCAACCGCCTGCCCGACGAGGCCGCTCTCTCAAGTGGCCAGCTGGTCTCCCTGCAGCCGGGTTATCTCTGCTTCCCAAGTCTGTTCTTGCCACTCTGCCCCTCAAAGCTGAATCACGGTCATCGCCTCTTCAGCAGTTCAGCCCTCAGACGCCCTACGACAGAGCATCCAGCCCCTTGCACGATACAGACCACAGATGTATCAACATGTCCGCTCAAGTGCCCCGAATCGTGCCTTCTGCGACTCCGTCACCGCTTACGTCCCTTTTCTCCGAAGCTGAACAAGACACGCTTACCGACGTTGAAGCAAGTGAGGAAAGCGACGAAGACTGCGAACTTGCTATGGACCCGTTGATGAATATGACAGTAAAGTCTCTTCACAACCTGGCGTCTTACCCAAACCCCAATCAGAAGCGAGCTCAGAAAGCCCTTCTTCGGGGGCTCAAACCAGCCCTGGGCCTGAAGACGACAACCCGTGTTGACGAGCCTTTGGCTCACATGACTCATTCTTTTGGACTCCCAGATGCGTCCAACAACAACAACGACGCCCTGACAAGTGTGTCACAGCCGCCACAGTTAGAGAACCCTACCCTTGGAAGATCTTTCGATGATGCATTCTGGAATTCCCAGGCCAATCAGCCGCCTTGCATTCCCCTTGGCTCATCCCGGAGCTTCAATCGTGCAGTCGGCAGCAATACCGCGCGTGCTCCTGGTATCACGGCTCCTGGCACCGGTGCTCCCCGGCCTTTGACTGCCGGCCCCCCTGGTCAACGCCAATATCGACCATCGACCTTCGAGTCAACTTTCAAAGCACTCCACACCAACGTCCCAAGCCAAGAAGTCAAGCAAGATGAAGATGAGGACGTTCTCATCATTACTCGACAGACTCTACGGCAAGCAGGTATCAGTAACGGCAGCCTAGCACAGAATACACCGTCTTTTGAAGCAACTGCTTCACAGGCTTCACAAATCGTAGAGGGGTTGTCTGCCAATTGCAAAATCACCCGACCAAGTGCCCCCACAACCGCCGAGACGCGAGGCTTCCAGTGTTCTGCGAGAGGAGCGCCATTCTGGGGCTTAGACACTGCTACAACATCAGCATGCTGGACATCATCGCCCGAGCTCAGCCAGTCTCGATACACATCGGGACCCAGATTCAGAGCACCAAAGGAACTTCAAGCCTATAACAATAAGATCAATCACGCCTGGTACTACGGAGCCGATTTCCTAGTAGCTACACCGAGCGAGATTGCTTTACAGGTTCAGCCTCCCAAGGGGAAGGGGCAGTTTGGTGCAATTGGGGATGGCCGTCCATCAAAGAAAGGTGAATTCCATCGCCGAATGGAGATTGAAGACGCCAATCGCATGTCAGTGGCTGAACATGCTCGCCCACTGTTCAATATGGCACATGCAAATGTGCAACAGTTCATTGACAGCGAGTGGAACAAGAGCCAGGGACGTGCTGCGGTACTACAGGCAACCAAGTTAGAGGCTGTTAGTCAGGAAGGAGGTGATTGGCGATGAGTATGACATATTTCTCATACGATGCCCCGTACACGACAACATGGAATAGTTTATGGAGGAAAAGTATGTGGATGATGACGGCCTCGGGTGACTGTTGCAGGGCAGGAAGGTTGGATGCTTTTTGGGATGGGCTCTGATAGAGGCCAGTCACCATGTGAGCGGCGATGTTATACATACGCGAGAACAACGGCCAAGCAAATGTATTTCGGCCGGTCCACGACGTTGGCATTGTGGAAAGAACGGGTAACTTAGTAGTCCATAGCCGGCATGCCAAAACGGAATATGATGAACAATTATCATACTCGGAACGGGAACGTTGACCCTCTTGTGACTGGTGGGCAGCTGGCTAAGTGCAACATGACCCATCCTTACGCGTCTACTTGGTATCCAAACTCTTTTCTCAAAAGGATCACGAGAGTTAGGAGCAGAAGTATGTTAATATACACGGGCGTAGTAGCCAGAAACCTCGATCTTACTATATGTTGTGGGACGGGCATCATTGAAAACAAGCTCGCAATCAGGAAAAATCGATAGTCTAACTCGTGATGGTACATCGCGTACCATGGTATCATTGATGCGCTCTCGACTTGTCATGGGGATGTTGAATACGTTACCTACTATACTTGGCGCATGGCCGTGATGGCACATGTCAGAAAGTGACAGTGACCAACATTGTTCTTGGGTACGTTGCCTTTTCAAGCTAGCACCAACTTTAGTTTTGGGGAGAAGATGAAGACAATTGAAGGAGAGTGTGAGTGGGTCTCGTGACGCTTGGTGAGGGGCCTTT
>VYWZ01002591.1:0-11483 GCA_008711595.1 Fusarium xyrophilum
TGGTGGTGGTGGTGGTGGTTCCTATCATCTATAGATCGCAGGATTTATAGCTAGAAACTCGCTCACGATATAGTAGAGTTTACTGATCCTTGTATCTTCTCCGCTTCGTGCTGCTTTGATGGTGACATGGTGAAATGATGATGTATTCTTTTAGTGGATGTTTACAAGTACACCTACATGAGTTTACTTGGGAAGCACGAGAACAATATGTCACCACGCCATCATAACATCTTCTCGCGCGAAACCTCAATCTCAACCAAGCAATGCAACTGTCTCTGTTCATTGATACTCTTCTCGGCTAACCTAAACCCACCACATCGCATGTGTCTACTCTCCTTTACGAGATATACTACCACAGATAGACTGGTGCTCTCTGACACCCCCACCTATCTTCCCAAGGCATGTAGTGGCATCGCCTTTTCATATTGTTAAAGTCCAGGCTGTTTGTATATATCAACATTCTTTGCATCACCATGCCACATCGTGGATCGCCTAGAAACAAGGAAATGGATACTCGATCAGTCAAGTCGACATTGAGCATTGAGGGTACGCCATGCCAACTTTGCTCGTCTGTTCCAATAACTATGTGGCATTGGAACAGCTGGAGGAGTAATGCGTCGTAAAGAGAGCACTGAGACAAAATTCCTCATATCTCGATACCCTGAAACAGATGTTTATGGCGGTGTGCCGGTATCGTATCCTTGTCGAGACAAGAACAACTACTACTGTATGCATAAACTGTACTGCTACTCTGGAACTGTGGCTGTGTCTGTGACTTGATAAGCAACCTGGAACTTGTTCTAAACCTCACTTCAGCCTGAAGAGCAATGCACGGTCGCGCCATGCCAACGTACATACATACATAAGTGAATACGTCCGGAATCAATGAACATGACCCTAGTGCAACTGCGAAAGGAAAGTAATACCTATGCACAGCACAAAGGGCCTCTCGTGACGCGGCGTAGAATCCTTCCCGTCAGAGAAAGGACCAATATGCTACGACCGTGTTGCCTGTTTGACAGGTCACGTTGATGGTCAACTTCGCTGATCACTGTCGATCGATCGAGATTTGTGATTCATATTTTTCCTTGGCCAGCCCGTTTTTGGACTAAACACCCCGGTGCCCGTGTCAACTACTGACCTGTATGGAGTACTAGTAGTACGGCAAACTTGAACCTACTAACGACTTTGCCTTAATTTCGAGCTTTATCCAAGCCGGTTTCTCAACATTACTGTCCCGTGTTAAATCACATTCCGGATCAAGGACAGCATGTCGTAACCAGTCAGACCCATTCGAGACTACCAGAGATACAGTAGAGAGCTAATGACTTTGCCATGGCTCATGGGATTCATAGGTCCTCTCCCGAAACGCCGTCTTCGCCAAACACCTGTCCGAATTAAGTGCCCGCCTGTTTCTTACCTTGCATCTGCCAATGTATTCCACGCTAATCGTCGTAGTTGGCAGCACCGTAGCAACCCTGCGCGCGTGATTGTTCCAGGACCGGTTCCCCGAACCGCAAGCTGTTGTACAGTAATGCATGATCACCATCGGCGATGATGATCATCATGATGCAAATGTTTGCTTTCCCATGACAACCCTGAACTTTCCCATGACGATCAAGCCACGCAGTGACCCCTAAAGCACTAAGTTGACGTGGTGAAGGAATGATACTGAGGCCATAATTATTTTGATGCCGAGGTGTTCGTTTTGGTTGCGCCTGTATCGACACGTTTGGCTGCTGGCAGCGCCGGCACCTTGAAAACGCCTCCATCTGACGACCCTCCGACCTGTGTGAAGCTGCCGCCCTTGAACCAACGGTCCTCCTCGGCCTTGCGCTTCTTGCCGAGCTCTGCCTGCATCTTGGGGTCAACAAGCTCCAGACCTTGGACGGGCGTGAATGACAAAGATGATGCTGTGCCAGTTGCTGAACCGATGGTGCTGCCAACTCCCGACGCTCGTAAGCCGCGCCCTCGTAGATCAATGTTAGATGCATGGCCAAAGTCACCGAGAGACGACGCAGCACCGCCCACAGTGCTGTTCCCCCCCCAGCCCTTGTTTTTGGCACTGAGCTTTGCGCGTGTGCGCTGGTCGATCTGGGTGCTGCGAATGCGGCCGTCGTTGGACTGACCAATCATGCCCATACCAACAGTTGACTCGCCAGTGCCATATCCGACCTCCCTTTCCTCCTTGCCAAATGCCATACGGTTCTGTTGCTTACGAAGATCAGTCATAGCGAGAGCCTCCTTAGCCTTGCGAGCGCGTCGTCCACCTCGCTTGCGGGATGGCTTATCGTCTGGCACAGGGAGCGCACGCTGTCCATTATTGGGAGGTGGCTCTGTCAGTTTCTCAATGCGTTCGAGACATGCTGATTTGAGCTCCTTCCCTGTGGATCCATCCGGACTGGAGTGTGTGCGATCAACCCGGGCAGCCAGAACTAGCTTGGCCGACACGATTCTCAAGGCTTGCTTCTTCAAGTCGGTAGGAATGCCTCGGATCATCTCCGAGTTGTAAAGGTAGCCCTGCTGCCGGACACCTATATTCGTAGCAAGCCCCGAGTGCTTCTTCTTGGATCCCCAAGAGGCGATGTTGCAAGCAGGCGTCTTGGAGAGACCTGTCAATCCGCCTGCCGCGTTGAGGAGTTGGGCGGCCGTAAGAGAACCGACAAGGGCTGTCAGGTTTGGCGCAAAAATGTTCATGCGCGACTGCACGTACTCGGCGAGAGTCTGCTTGGCCTTGTTCAGGGCAATAACCATATCGCATGCCTTGTAGACGCGCTGAAGCTCTTCGGGTGTCATCTCATGGCCCTTTGACGTGGTGGCCTCGACCGTCACTATCATGAGTGACGGCCCGTCAAGGACGGACTTGAGTGTTATTCCAAGCGGGTTGTGAGTCGAAGTCTGCAGAGCCTTAATACTCTCCGAATCCAACGGACCATTTCCGATGACGGCAACGACCTTGGCATATTCTAGTGGCGTCGTAACAAGTCGCTCGAGCTCGGGAAACCTCGTCGAGTAGTGGTCGCGAATGAACTTATGAACGAGGACAACCTCGCCATCGATCTGGGTTGAAAGGCTGTTGGACTGCGTCAGAAGATGATACTCGGGATGATCTTCGATGTTTCCGACATTGGTATTCTGCGTCGCGGCTTGCGATCGGTAATGTGCGATTCTCTGTAGCGTTCGAGGCAATACGTCAGGGCTATCCGTCAAAAGAACTGATGTAAACGAATCGTCCATCAAGATGCGACTGTTGATGCGGCTCGGTCTAAAGGGGGTGGTACTAACCTCGAGAACTGGTTCAAGCGTTTGCATGAGGCTGGCAACGCTTCTAACATCCTTTACTCCTCCAAGTTGCATCTTCTCGACCTTTACTTTTGTTGCTTCGGAATCTTCTCTGTCGTTCAATCCATCATCCGAATCTTGGTCGTCCCTCCTCTCAGCATCGCCATCCAACTCCATGGCGTCACGGTTGCCGGCGGTTGCCTCTTCATCCTTGATGAGGCCATCGTTGAGCTCCTCTTCGGCCTCATCGCCTGAGCTTCCGAAATCGTTGAGGAGGTCGTCTGCGACAGTCGACATAGTGGCGTCGTGGTTAGGAAGGATGCTATGAATGAGCAACGGTGATTGTCGCAAAATACTTGAGTAGGTTGTGGAGTAGGTAATTTGTCTTGACTGCCTTACCTATAAATACTTCTACTTCTAGGCTGCGAGGCTACTGAACGCCACGCAAATAAAGTGGATCTGTATGTCACGTCGAATTTTAATTGGTTGTCTGCCCACACACTTTTGCGCCTTGCTCTGTCGCGTCGCTGTTGACTTTCAACTTTATTTCATCACCTCAACTCTCCTTTTCATCTAAACTTTGCTCACTCCAAAAATAATCACCACTTATCAACCTGAACCCTCGAAACTTGGAGATCGTACGATGGAGTCGTCTAGAGGGCCATCGAGGGTGAAGAACAAGGCCGCCGCGCCTGTTCAAATCAGTGCCGAACAGCTCTTAAGAGAAGCTGTCGACCGGCAGGAAGTCGGAGTGCAGGCCCCCACTCAACGATTTGCTGATTTGGAAGAGCTTCACGAGTTTCAAGGACGGAAGAGAAAAGAGTTCGAGGACTATGTGCGACGCAATCGACTCAACCTCAACAACTGGTTGAGATATGCTCAGTGGGAGTTGGAGCAGAAGGAATTTGCCCGCGCCCGGTCCGTCTTTGAGCGTGCACTCGACGCACATCCCAACAATGTTCAGCTATGGATTCGGTACATCGAGTCGGAGATGAAGGCAAGGAACATCAACCATGCGCGAAACCTCCTGGATCGTGCCGTCGCTCGCTTGCCGCGCGTTGACAAGCTCTGGTACAAATATGTCTACATGGAGGAGATGTTGGGCAACATTCCTGGAACCCGACAAGTATTTGATCGATGGATGCAATGGCAGCCAGACGAGGCGGCATGGAGCTCGTATATAAAGCTTGAGAAGCGATATGGCGAATTCGAGCGAGCACGAGAAATTTTTCGGACCTTTACCATGATTCACCCCGAGCCCCGGAATTGGATCAAGTGGGCCAAGTTTGAGGAGGAGTTTGGTACCAGCGACCAAGTGCGGGAAGTCTTTGGGGAGGCCGTGGAGGCATTGGGAGGTGACTTCGTCGACGAGAAATTGTTTATTGCATATGCTCGTTTCGAAGCCAAGCTCAAAGAGTATGAGCGCGCTCGTGCGATATACAAGTATGCCCTGGACCGACTACCAAGATCGAGGTCGATGATTTTGCACAAGGCATACACAACATTCGAGAAACAATTTGGCGACAAGGACGGAGTGGAAGATGTTGTGCTGTCCAAGAGGAGGGTATATTACGAGGAGCTTATCGAAGAGAACCCGAAGAACTACGACGCCTGGTTCGACTTCGCAAAGCTCGAAGAGACTTCACAGGACTCTGACAGAATTCGAGACATATACGAGAGGGCTGTTGCTCAGGTCCCACCAACAATGGAGAAGCGGCACTGGAGGCGATACATCTATCTCTGGATCTTCTACGCTATATGGGAAGAGATGGAGGGACAGGATGTTGAAAGGACACGGCAGATTTACAACACGTGCTTGGGTCTGATCCCACACAAGAGGTTCACGTTTGCTAAAATCTGGCTCATGGCGGCGCATTTTGAAATCAGACAGGGTGAACTTACCGCAGCGCGAAAGCTTCTTGGACGCGCGATTGGCATGTGCCCAAAGGACAAGATCTTCAACGGTTACGTTGACCTTGAACGAAACCTATTCGAGTTCGTGCGGTGTCGCACTCTGTATGAGAAGCACATCGAATATAACCCAGCAAATTGTCAGACATGGATCAAGTTTGCCGAACTTGAGCGGGGTCTGGATGATCTGGACCGTACACGCGCCATCTTTGAGCTTGCTGTCCAGCAGCAACAGCTTGACATGCCTGAGCTTCTATGGAAGGCGTACATCGATTTTGAGGAGGAGGAAGGTGAATACGAGCGGGCGCGAGATCTTTACGAGCGCCTACTTGAAAAGACGGGCCACGTTAAGGTCTGGATCAGTTACGCGCACTTTGAGATCAACATTCCCGAAGATGAAGAGGAGGAGGGTGATGAGGAACAGCCAGTCAGCGAAGAGGCCAAGGAGCGAGCACGCAAGGTATTCAAGCGAGCACACAGGAGTATGCGAGACCGAGATCTCAAGGAAGAGTGCGTTTCGTTACTCAACGCGTGGTTATCTTTCGAGCGTACACACGGCTCAGCGGAGGATGTGGAGGCTGTGCAGAAACAAATGCCACGCAAGACGAAGCGCCGAAGAAAGCTGGACGACGACTCGTGGGAGGAATACATCGACTATATCTTCCCTGCCGATGATAAGCAGGCCGCCGACGTGTCCAATCTTCTGGCCATGGCGCAGAGCTGGAAACAACAGGCGAGTGGAGGTCTTGGCGCATGAGATTGAGCCTGAGTATGATCATTCAGCCACCAAAGCTGGTCTACAGTGCTGTGTCCTATAGACAGTAATGAGTATTTATCACGGTATCAACTGAGGCGTCAGTTTTTGCGTCAAATCGCGAGAATATGTACCACCACGTAACACAGGACCGCATGGTGTCGGGGACCAAAAGCCTCTTGTCCTTGCTTAAAAGCGATTAACTTATCTCCTCTACGGACTACTTCCACTCGGCCTGGGCTGCATACCTTGAAACCACCTCGTGATTGAACGACCTCAGCTGCTTGGATGAGCTGTCAGTGAAATGGACACTTGATAAGTGACGTCATGGCTTGATGACGTTACAGAGCTGAGCCTCAGATCTGTTAGAAACAAGAATCTGCACACTAATTCGGCCAGGGTGTAAGCATCGTGGAGTTTATTGGAGTACGTACGGGTACATCAAACGATGAGCGACAGGTACAGAATAGTGATTTTGAAGACTGTAGTGAAGTCCAGGGAGAACAAACTGTTTACACTTTTGTCTATACCTAATTGTCGGAAGCCGCTGCCATTCACATTGCCCAGTAACAGCTGAATATCGTTTCATCAACACTAAAGACATAACAGGGTTTGTTATAAGCCAGAGTCGTTCATTATAGGTCATGATTCGTCAAGGTATTCTGGGGGCCGGTAAATCGACACCCATGAACCTCATCTGCTATCCAGCATAACAAGCTATTCATCCAGATATCCGACATGGCAAAAGGAGAAGAAGGAAAAAAACAAACATATTATGCCATCCACATACATCCTTTCGTATGCCCATATACCTTCAACTTTCAAGAGATGTCTTGCCATCTTCATCCAGGCCCATTCCTGATTTCTTGTCGCACTTGGTCCAATCGCCGAGTCTTGATCTGCAAGCCCCCGTCGTTCCGAAAAGCCGTTCTTCCCGAGACCGCCTACCCGAGTTCCCACCACTTCATCATCGTGCATAGTGATTTGTTATCACCACATTTGCGTCCCGATCCTTTCTTACCGCCCCTCTCTCCCATCTCGCTGTGTCAACTCGTGCCACTCTCGCTTGCCTCCCCGTTTTGAGTCCTTGACTAGACCCTGCCCCATTCATCAACTTTACCAGAATAGAGCAGTTCATCATTGGACAGATATGCACGCATGTGCCGGTATGCCGAGATATAGTTTCGTTTTTGCTATTGCGCCTGCAGGGATCGGGCCACTGGCTTAGTGTCGGCGATGGTCTATTTTAATCATCGTCGTTAGTCTGCGTCTTGAATACACATGTGAACCAAACGTGGGAGAGGTTGCGGGGAGAAAGCAAATCTGCTTCGTCTATCTGATGCAGAGGAATTTCAGCAAAACGAATGCCAGCCACACCACGCAGCGCAACAGGCCATATTCACACCGTTTCCTTCTCTTTCTAGTCTTCCAATTACTCTCTGGGGTTTCATTGCCATGCGTCCAAAGGAAAAACACTGTTTGATTGGCCCAAGCTTCTCATGAGCCAAATAAGTCGTCTCGTCAGAAGTCATGATTTGAGATGTTTGTAGTGGTATAGGTGAGTAAGCGTGGATGCCGCCCAACACCCAGTCAGGCTCTTAGTAAGGAGATGGCAGACCGTTGGGATTCCTTCTGTACGTGTCTGTACCATACGGCTCTGCTGGGAAGGTGTTGCCTCTGTAAGGTTTGCCTCCGTAGTCTTGAGGGTCAAAGTATTCGTACTCGGTATCCGAGTCATACCCATCCCGTCGAGACGAAGGAGCCCAGCTGTCTGCTCTCCTCCTGCCGTCACTCATTGACTGTTGTCGTAAGCGCCTTTGCACTCGCTTCTCATGACGACGAGCCTTCTCTTGTTGGAAATTTTTGCACTCGTGTGTCAACTCTTTGGCTTCCTTCATCTCGGAGATGGCTCCCTTGATGCCCATAGCAGCAATACCGACTGATGCGGCATCTTGCATGATTGCTTTGGTCTTAAGCTTTTTGGCTTCCATCTCACTCAACCGTCCTTCCTTGACTGCTTTGTGCCGTGCGTTTCTCTTTTCCATGCTAGAATATACCTCGTGCGCTGCGTGTATAGTGGCTACTGCCGCTAAACCTGTGGTGATAACTTGCTTACCTCTCATTTTCTTCGCCCGCTTCTCATCCTCATCAGAATCCCCTAGGTCTGATGACGAAGAGGAATAATCAGAACGCCCTCCTCGTCTTCTCTCTCGGGGCTTGCTTTTGTATGATCTATCATCATCGTAATAATCTCGGTTGGTTTCATATCGACGTTCATCGTACATATCGTCCGAGCATCGACGGGAACGGCTGCCACCTCGGTCGCTAAAGTCATCTTGGCCGCGCCGGTGGTAGTCATCAGCGGCAGCGCCAGCTCCAGCTCCAAGACCTAGTTTGGCCAAACCGTTGCGAGCTTTGTCAACAACACTACGGCTGCGGCTTCGCTGACGGCGCCTGTCTGGGGATGGGCTATACGAGGCACTTCGTCCCCTACGGCTTCTGGATCGCGATCGAGATCGATCAAGAAACTTCTTTGCACCCAGGGCACCCAAGCCAGCGGTTGCAAGAGCAGCAAGACCGCTTGCGCCTCCACTGCCACCACCCTGAGACTTGGAGCGAGCTCGCGAGCGCGAGCGGCTGCGGCCAGTCTTACGATCCTCCTCGATATCATTCCTGGAACCACGAATTAGGCGGTTGCCGACTAAGCCACCAATCACAGACTCAGCCAAGCCCAGCTTTCCTCCCTTGTCATCAGTTGCGGTGTCGACAGCAGCAGCACCTGCAGCGGCGGTGAGAATACGCTTCGTCTTTTCACCCTTCCAGCCGCCAGGCTCCTTGGCAACACGGAAGGCCTCTGTGGCACCAGCAAGGAGGGAAGCCATAGCTGCCTTTTGAATCTTGTTGGCGCCGCTGCCACCACCGACGTGAGAACGAGATCTTTCGCTGGAGGGGCTGCCTCCCCGGCGACTCCTGGTATCGTCCCCGCCGCCACCAGTGAGACTCTTGACAGCTGCGCCGAGACCTGTAGCTGCGATAGCGCTCTCGAGAAAGTTCTTGTGTCCCTTCTTCTCCCTTGGGCTTTCGTCCTCATCAGAGTAGTAATCACTATAATAACCGTCGCGGCCGCGTTGAAGGATCATGTTGGCCTTGTGATCCTTCTTGGCCTGCTGCTTGTTGTAGAATTGTGCACCCTGGTAGGCAGCCAAGGCACCGACTCCAGCAAGAGCTGCAGTTGACAGAGGATTGCGTTGGACCTCAGTGCGCTCCTCCTTGGCTTCGCGGCGATCGTATAGTTCCTTACCACCCGCCAAAAGGGCGGCACCGGCGACGGCTGCAATGATCTTCTCATTCTTGGACATGCCCTTGGGTTTGTGCTTGCGCTCGCGCTCTTCATCTTCGTAGTATGGGCTGGAATGACCTCTATGGAAACGGCGGTCATAGTCGCGATCGCGAGGGTCGTAGCCTCGGCGATACTCATATTCTTCCTGGTAGTAGTTTGGGCCGGCGGATCGGGCCCGGCGAATATCACGGGTACCAGGGGGGGGAAAGTCCCGTCTGACCTCTTCTATCGATAGATCGCTGTCCTCGCGACCGCGAGGAACGATCTCCCGATGAGTCTTTGAGTTGAAGGAATCTCGAGGGTCGAGATAGCGGGGTTCTTCTCGACGCTCCTCCCGCACATAGCGGCGAGAGTAATCCCGATCGTACGGGTCGTAGTTTGACATGAGGATGGTGTGCGGTTTATGTCGCTACTATGTTGTGCAGTGGTATAATAGTTGGTGTTGGTTATAATTGAAGGTGGCTTTATGGTGATGATAAGCGATGATGTTACAATACCGAGCTGACGGGTTCTGTCAATGTAAAGAGGAAAAGGACGAGGATGTGGCGGGAGGGATAAGTCAGAGAAAAGCAGCAAGAGAAACCCAGCCACAACGCAGCCAAGCAAAAACAGGGTCCTTTGATGCTGCAACAAGGGGGAAGTACGGTTAGGTATGTACCTACTAAGGTAGTAGGTGCCAAGGTACCTTAGTAAGCACGCAGCACCTACGTAGGATTAATGAGGTGGGTTACTGTGAGTCTTGTCGACAAGTGTAGAGAGAGTTAATAGTGGGCAGCACTGATGGGCCTTAAGTCGCTCATGCCTGTTTCCGTTCCCGCAACTCAACTCAGCTTCAGCAAGCTTTAAAGGAAGGTTTAACTCAACATTTGGCCTTTATAAACCAGGCCGTCCCATCTTCTGTCCTAAATTTTTGGTTTCTTCATAACACACAAATCCATCAAAGACTTCTTTATTACTTGTCAATTTATTAATCCAATATCTTTGCTTTACCTGAGTGTCTTAAGTAAGGTAATATCTTACTAACTTAGGCAATTTCCGCTTTCGAGGTGCTGCATCCTCGCAAACTTATCCCGCAACAAGCTATAACTAGGCACTAAACTTGCTGTTGCTGTCCCATTAGCCCATTCGCCGCTGATGAGGCTGTCATGTTTAAATTTTCTACTCCGTAGCGACGCTTCCTTGACGTAATGCTGCCCGTGGGCTGCTGTGGAGAGGTCTTGTTCAGCCATTTCCACTTTAGGTAATTATCTGGGGACCCGGGCATGCTCCGGCTTTGACATTTCTACAAGGCACCGCTACCGTATTATTGATACCCAGTTAATCCATCGGCCAATGTGTCCTCACGAAAACTTCATCCCCTTTCTCTACCGTAAGTGGTCACGGTATTTTACGTCTCCTTCGTCACACCTTGGCCATGACTCGCCTCAATCTTGGTCACCGAGGTTGGGGTTCCCATCATGCGGCTCATCCTTGAAATGGCCGGTTTGTAAGATCTTCTCCAAACTTCACGATGGCCTCATCTTGCCAATAACGAATGGTAATTTTGCTTCATCTCGATATCTTCCATGTAGTGCTTCAGGATATACAGAAAGGAGATCAGCACACAATGACTCACCGGACCAGAATCTCCGTATAGACAATAACAGGGACTCTCCATACCTAGTAACAAGGCTCTTCTCCACCTTATAGAATCATCATGCCAAGTCGATCATGCTCTAGTCGTGACATACATCAGTCAACTATATAGATTCTTCATGTCCTTCGCTCGCGCACTTAGCTCTGGATGGATTCCCATTGCGAAGTATACGCCTGGCTTTATAGTATGTCCAAACAAAGGCCAGCGTGGATGACCGGATACTGTCATTTCCAGGCCCAGCAGGATGTCATTTGAGTATGTGCCTCGAACGATATCACCAGCTACCATGTTATGCCGTGTCAGTCTATATACGTGGCTGGCAAAAATGATTCCGAGCGGCTTCTTGGGTAGCCGCCAGTCATGCGGCTCGCTTCTTTTCCCTCTTTCTCAATGAGCGTTGGGTACTTTGTTCAGTCTGGAATTATAGATGGCAATACATCCATCCCCTCGCTCTACTGCTAAGGTCAGATCAGCTTGGCGATGCAGTCAATCGTAGAAAGTTAGAATAACCATTAACGTCAAACACCCACCAACCGGCCACCCCCACCAACCGGCCACTT
>VYWZ01002593.1:0-27367 GCA_008711595.1 Fusarium xyrophilum
TTATTATATAATAGGGCCTTAACTAAGGATAGCTTTACTTTTAGCTCTATAGCTAACGTTTTATTTAGTTAGAACTTTCAATATAGATCAGGGCCTAAGATAATGAACCAACTTGTCATTCCAGTTCAAGATGGCAATTTGCGATGGTTAAATTCGCATTCAAATATTCTTGTGGCTCATCAAGAAGTACTTATTTTAGAGTATTTTTGCAAAGTAAACTCTAGTCTTACTTGCTGTGTCAAACATCCCTGCTATCAATCGGTAATTGATAGGTTCTCTTGAAGGTCATTTAGGAGTATACGCTAGCCAACTATCATGACTCTATAACAGCAAAGGTCGAAGGTCGTAATGCGTCAATTCTATGGTAGAAGTCGTTTCTCGTCTCTATATTTCATCCTCCTCATCATCAAAGTCGTCCTCTCTGCCCATTTCGTAAAGGATTCTTCCTCCTTCTCCTGCACCAATATCCGTTTGCGCATCAAAGTATGGCAGCACAATGCCCTGTCGATCCTTTCGTTGCTTTTCTGTGAGCCCCAGATTGAAGGTACTTTCAGGCTCCTCCTCTCCTTCGCCGATCTCCCTACTGTCTGTTGGTGCTGCGAACATTGGGTGATCTGTAAGTAGGCACACCTTGGCGGGTTGAGGCGCTGTAACCAATCCCTTGGAGCTGAGAATAAACTTTTCTGAAACAGTTCTTCCACTTCGTCGTCGTAGTTCCATATTGATAACGACTCCATTACTGTCCTCATTCCGATCTCTGCCCTTCTCTCCGAGACCGACGAGCACCCCCTCACGATCTTCGTTCAAACCCCACTCTGGCTCCTGAATGCTCCTGTTTCGAGCCTTCTGACGCTCAATCTCTTGGTAAAGACTGGATAGCCTCAGGATAGCAGTAGCGAGATGGCATAGTACAGTGAAAGGATGGGGTTCATACTCGCTGAACGACCTTGGTAGTACTATTGGCACATCATCATGGTACGTGGCAACGATAGAGACGGCTGGCGTGATGATGCTTGAGAGAAAGCTTGCCAGAGACTGAGGAGCGGCAGATGCTAATACGTTTAGCGAGTCGACAATCACAACGACTCCTTGAGATAGTTAGCAATGAGATGACCTCCCCAGATCATGACTCTCTTGGGCTTACTTTGCGTGGGCTTTCCCTTGTCCAAGAGAGGGCTGAAAGCAGGATAATGATTCAACAAGTCTTTGCGCACAGTCTGAAGATCTCTGCCCGTAGCTTTTATGAAAACATCTGCCTCTTGTGGTTTCTTCAGCGTTACCAGCGACAGGAAGATAACTTGCGTCTTCGCAATCTGGATTTTCCAAGTTAGTCATACTGGCTCTCATGTTTTTAGGGGACTTTTAATACCTTTGCTCTTGACACAAACTCGCTAAGAACTGGTCGCGCAGGTTGTTCGAGACTGTCTATCACGAGAGTGAGAGGACTTGCGCCGTCACGAAGGTTGAGGAGTTTCTGTAAGAGCAGCAGACTGTGCGATCGAGCATGGACATTCGAGGTCGGTGCCATCGTATATGCCAAGGCACGCCTGAGGCCTGTACAAGCGCTATATCGATGGTTTGTGGTCACGTTGAAGAATGCGGCTAACTTTTTCGTTCTGTGAAACCGGCAGATATATCCTTGTTGAGGCTGAGAAGATGAAATATTCTAATCAGCGCCTGGATCTTGTTTGTGGTGGGTGTTGCTAAAATTCAGTGGGTCATCTGTCCAAGGTATCCTCAGGGAACAAGAAAATATCAGACCTTGACTTGACACAAGGTATCAATATAAACCCAGCATAAGGTATACTAAGATTATTCTAAACTTGTACTAAACTACTCAAATCTTTTTATTATTTAGGGCCAGAGTCCCGAGTTTTCTTCCTCCCTCAGGGTATCTGCCACTCCATCTCCCGCTTTCATGATAGACACTAGGCATAGTATTCAGGGATCAAGGCGACTTGCTTGGAAGGACCACCATTTCATGACCTCAGTTCACAGATACATCATGTTCAAGTGTAGGAACCGAACTGGTAGGCATAAAGTGCCCTTTGATGCTGAGTGCTCATCATAGGTCAAGTGAGAAGAACGGTTGATTTATGCAGAACGAGAGTGAATAGCGGAGAGACTAGGTACGATGCATTTTATCCCATACGGAAATACATTGATTGTATCTAGGTATCTAGGACTGTGCTGCGGACTGTGACGCCGAGTCCAAATGCGCAAATACGCCTTAACTTAGTCTATAGGTAGGTAACTCAAGCAAGCCATGATAATGAAGTCAAAATAAAAGTAAACTTCCCGTGTCAAATTGCGGCGTAGTCCTATCATGGATGAATAATAACGCCCCAATCTCATTGCTTCGCTCTTGACCCGCAGATTCTATCCTCAAGCAAGCTCATCCCTTGTATCGTCACCATCGATCTCCATCATGGAGCTTTTTCGCTGTGCAGTGGCCGCGGATATAGGTCCCTCATGCGCCGGGTCACATCTTTGAAGCTCGTCAACCGCAGAGTCAATGTCGGGGTCGTCTTTCTCCTCCGAAGTGTCGTTCTTCATGTTGGTGTCCTCCTTCTTGTCGCTTTCCTTCTTCACTGTCTCAGTGTCCCTCATTGTGACATCGCCTGCCTCCTTTGACACGGCCGGTCCTCGCTTTGTCTTGAGCTCTGGTGGTAGCTCGACGTCCCATTCATCTCTGAACCTGTTGTCCAGAAACTCGTCGAAGTCGCCCATCTTGCGTCTCTCATGAGCTGCCCAAGCATGTGCTAGCCATTCGGGATCATGCCGCCCTTGGGCGATATTTTCTGTGTAAGCAGCACAATCGTAGCGGAAACTGTCGTCGTTCATGAGTGATGCAAAATCTGGACAGGCATACTCCATGTCAGGATTCAGAATGTGCTGGGAATCAGGGAACAGTGCCAGGATTTCCACCTTCTCTTCTTTGTCAAGAATATCCCAGGCCATTGGATTCGACAGTATGCTCTACTTTAGTTAGCGATCTTACTAAGTTACAGAAGACGGAGTGCATTACTCTGAGATCAGCTGAAGCTAGGGGTGATTTAGGATCCGTCAGAATGTTATCCGCGTTCCATTTCGACTTTTTCGGTGCTTTTTTCACGAGGACCCTCCGCTTGCCTTTGGCCATCTTCTTAGAGGTCGTCGGCGGGGTATCTTCTCGACTATTGGGCCAAGGCGAATCCAGCGGCTGGTCTGCTGTGGTTGGGGTATCATGATCCTCATGGTTGGGGGCTGAGGAGAGGGGAGACGATGGCAGGTCGTTCTTTTGTGCTTCACTTGATTCGCCTCCATCGATGCTGACAGTTATGGTTTCTTCGTGTTTGCCGGCCATAGTTGTGAAACGGCAGAGAGATGATGGATTAGCCACAGCCCAGATTGAGCTGAAGAAGGGCAATGCTGGAGAAACGACTTTGTACTTGCCGCTGGTCGATGGAATATAGCAGAATCACAAGAGCTCCACAAGCATCGAGATTGAAAGAAGTGAAAAAATGTTCTTTTGATATCAACTTGATTTGAAACACCTTCAAGTTGCTTCTTGAAGGTGGCCTTGAAGGAGATTCAAGGCGACATGGTAGACGTCTAGGGTAAGCCACTCCCAGCAGCCCTGCCTCTGCAGCTGATCAAGGCCTTGACTGTTAGTTGCACCGGGGCCATTTGCTAGGTATCAAGTTTGTTGTTCATCTTTTCTTTCTTTTCCTTTTATCCAAGAGAATCTGGCCGTTGCCGAGATATTGAATAAAGTTTATATAGCTCCGTTTTCGGCAGTCAAACGTCATATCAGCTCAGGACCCCCAAACTGTTGGGGTCAACCATCCCACGCGGCATCGAACCCCTCGTTGATCAACACGGAAACCCGGCAATGTACATGAAGCTTTGTCCCCGCTATCGGCGGATAAAAGCAAAAGACATAGGATAAAATGCGTCGGTCCCGGTGCCGTGGCCCGTAGGTGACATGCATGAGCTGCGGCTAAGCCATGAGCTCGGTTTCGATATATATCTCTTCTTTATCCTTTGCTCCATCTCTGTTACTCAATGAATATTGGCAGCTAACTTCAAGCTACACCATTCGATAAAACACAATGGCGCCTAAACAACCCCTTTGTCTTGGATATAATGGGCTGCATCCCTTTTCCAAGGTTGAGATTAAGGATCGTGCATCTGTTCAAGAGCTCCTCCGCACTGTTCTTGATCCTCTGGAGCCATTCTTCTCCCCCCAAAAAGCCCGTGTCAAGTGTCCCGGTGCAACAGCAGTCAGATTCGACCAGACTGCTTCAGAAGTTGAAGGAATATGCCGTCCACTCTGGGGCTTAGCTGCTTTACTGGCAGGTGGTGGTGATTATGAAGGCAAGGAATTGTGGATTCAGGGTATCAAATCAGGGACTGATCCAGAAAACCCCGAGTACTGGGGTTATCCTCAGGACAATGACCAAAGAATGGTTGAGATGTGTCCGCTAGGTAGGTCCCCCCATGCGAAGTCTCATCATGCTGGATGACTGACGGCTTGTTAGGCTGGGCATTGGCTGTTGTTCCCGAGTTTTGGAGCAGCCTTTCTGACAAGGAGAAGAGTAATGTTGAGACGTGGCTAGGAAATTCAATCAATGAGAAGAAGTCAGCCCTCAACAATACACCAATGATTCATTGGCTAATAGTCCCGCAGTATGCCCAACACTAATTGGTTATGGTTCCGTGTATTTGCCAACCTGGGTTTAAAGAAGAACGGCGGCAAATTCTCCCAGGAAAGACTTGACAGCGACATTGAGCACCTCGAAACGTTTTATCGGGGAGGAGGCTGGTCCAACGATGGACCGGAGGGCATCCATCGTAAGCTTGGCATCGCAATATCTTTGTCCTGACTGACACGCGCTAGAAATGGACTATTACTCGTCAAGTTTCGCAATTCAGCTACTTCAGCTATTGTATGCCAAGTTAGCAGGGGAAGAGGACCCAAAGCGGGCAGAAGAATTCAAGAGGCGAGCACAACAGGTCGCTCTGGACTTGATCCATTACTTTGACGATCAAGGCAGAGCCATTCCTTATGGCCGAAGCGTAGGCTACCGGTTTGCCATGGTTTCTTTCTGGGGAGCGCTGGCCCATGCCGATGTTGAGTTGCCTGCACCGCTGACCTGGGGCATGGTGAAAGGGGTTGTGTTTCGTCACTTGCGTTGGTGGCAGACCCAAGGTGATATCTGGACGTCAAGTGGCACACTGTCGATTGGGTATTCTTACCCAAGCATGTATGTAAGTATTGTTCCTCCCTGTGCGCCGTTGACCAGAACTGACGAAACTAGATGGCGGAGAACTATAACAGCCCCGGAAGCCCCGTAAGAGTCACATAGCTTGATGAAAATTCATGACAAGTTTGCTAATGGGAACTCTTAGTACTGGGCATGCCTAGCGTTTATGTGCCTGGCAACACCAGAAGATCACCCTTTCTGGACATCCGACGAGGAGTCAGCCAGTGGTGTAATCCCCAAGATGAAAGCCCTGAACCAACCGGGTCATATTATGAGGTAGATACCACCTTATCAATGTATGTAAGCCCATGTGAGACTGACGTTGTTACAGTTACCTCGGCGGCCACTGCATGCTTCTGTCGTCAGGACAAGCTTGCAGCTACCCAATGAAAGGAACCCATGCCAAATACGGCGGATTTGCTTACAGCAGTGCATACGGATACTCGGTACCCCCTGGTCTGTTCTCTCTAGAGCAGTATGCACTGGCATCGCAACTGGGGCTCTCGGATGATGGGGGCGAGTACTGGAAGACCCGCAGGCTTTGCGAGTATGCGGGGATCGAAGACCGTGAAGGCACCCCAGTCCTCGTCTCGATTTGGAAGCCTTTTCCAGATGTCACAATTCGCACCATCTTGATCCCTTCACAAGAAGAAACCCCCAACTGGCATCTTCGAGTTCATCATATCAAGAGTGGCCGTGAGGTCATGACGGCGGATGGCTCCTTTGCTATTTCCAATGTCAACTCAACCAATGGACGATATCTTGGACCGTACGATGAAACAAAGCACGAGGGAACATTTCCTAAGATCATTGGCAATTACGATCTTAAGACACCTGACGGTTGGGCAAGCGGAAAGTCGGGGGCTTTCGCAGTATCGAAAGGCGCTGTCGGCATCAAGGCTTTAGAGCCGGCGGAACAACGTCAGGCTATGCTGGTTAATGCGGATCCGAACTCGAACTTGGTTGAGAGCAGAAGCACAATCCCAACCCTGCAACATACTATCAAAGCTGGTGAGTCGGTCTGGTATGTCTCTGCTATATATGCCAAGCCCTCGGGGGTTGGGGTGAACAAGGAAAGCTATCTCGATGGATGGGCCAAGACTCCTCTCATTCCTGGCTGGCTAGAGAAAGAGATGAATGCTTAAACCCAAATATTGGGACAAGAGGTAAGCTTGATTGGAAGGAATTAGATGGAGGATACGGGATTTGAAAGACCCAATCAATCAAAGCATCATATTATCCTCTCCTCGTCTGAAGTCCTGCTCCCCGCTTCGTCTATGCCTGCTTTGCGGGGAGGGCCTGCAGCCTGTTCCATCTTGGCAAAGAATGATTCCGGGAGTAGATCGATCAGTCTTGGAAGCTTGGCTGTTGAGGCTGAGGTCATCACATTCGTTCATTTTCAACACGATATAACTAATCTTAAAAGAAAACTCCGCATTAGCCCATGGCTCAGAAAGCCTTAAGTTGACTAGAGGCTAGACTCATGTGCGATCCCCGCCGGAGAGACTCAGTTCCACGTATCAGATCATGGAGGCGATCACAACTCTGCCCAACACCCATGTCATCATCAATCGACTTCAGCCGGCGGACGCCCCAGATGGAGAGCTATCAGTGGAGCTTCTCTCCACAACCCCAGGATTCACGCTGCAGTCTCTGTCACTCCCCCGCATGTTGGCGAACGCCGAGTCGTGGACTTTTTTATCCGCCGAGATCTTTAGACTAAGCGAACCAATTCTTACGCTTATGGATATATGGTTATTCTATTGTCTCCGCTTTGGACTGGTATACTCACCATGTTGATCCTCGCTGATAGATGGTGTTTTGAGCCTCCGGACGAGCATCGAAGGAGCTTGTAGGGTTATAACTTGGGCGAGTGCTGGTAATATCAATGCGAAACAGGATATTGGCAAGGGTTGTGGTTTCATTCTGACGTGAGTTTGCCTCGTCTGTCTTAGTCTGTGCCTCTAATTTGCACAAAGAGGCAACGCTTCGGACCCTCCTCAACAACCCGTGCAATTGACATGGGGAGATTCTATCTTACACCAACAAGGCCGATGCACCGGTATTGGGGGTGAGAGTTGTCTTGATGTGACCCCAGACTTGGCTGTCACTGGTCGTTGGTCGATCAGTTTCGGGTGGTGGTGTCTAGGGGAGCTTGATAGCTCGTGTCGACCACAACACTGGACCTCGAGCTCAGCCGGACGATCATTTAATATCCTGCGAGCTCCCCTCGAGATTCTGACTTCCTCTTCAGAGATCACACCACAATCAATTATTGGTGCCTTTCGACCTTGAGCTTGCTTGCCTTTGAATATATTGACAGCTCCACATCTTGTTTCGACTCTAAATCCGGGGAAACAAGCTTAAATTTAAAGCATAGCCTCCACTGTTTCCTAGCTTAGAGTCCACTCCCATCTCAACAATCCTCGGCTATCGCCACTCAAGCTACCCCCAATAGTTCGTTGTCTTGCAACACCGCAACCATGGGTCTCGCGGGCATCCTCAAGAGAGTCATTCGCAATGATGCGATGAAGACTGACCCCGAGGAGGTTTACAACTGGCGTGTCTTCGCCATCGTCGCCGGCTCATGCTTCGGAGGCATGTTGTTCGGTTGGGACACTGGAGCTATCGGCGGTGTCCTTGCCATGAAGGCCACACAGGAGCGATTCAACTATACTCCTGAGGCCAAGGTTACACTTGACCAGAACATTGTCTCTACCCTCCAGGCTGGTTGTTTCGCTGCTTGCTTCTTCACTTCGTACTTTACTGAGAAGTTTGGTCGACGATGGTGTCTCGTCGAAACCGGCATGGTCACCACTCTTGGCGTTATTCTCCAGGCTGCCTCTACCGCTAATGGCTCTCTTTCCCTCATGTACGTTGGTCGTTTTGTTGGCGGTCTGGGTGTCGGAGCTGCTTCATCCTTGGTGCCCCTTTATGTGTCGGAATGTGCACCTCGAGCTATCCGTGGTGGTTTGACCTGTAAGTCCTTTTTCTCTTATCCACAAGTCTACGGGGGTTGTTACTAACTTTGTACAGCCTTCTATCAGCTATTCATCGTTACTGGTGTCATGCTTTCATTCTGGTAAGCTAGTACTTGATATCGCTGTATGAAGCCAGCCTAACATAACAACAGGGTCAACTATGGTGCTCTCCTCCATCTCGAGGCTCCCACAGTCTACGCTCTGCCACTAGCTCTCCAGGCTCTTCCCGCAGTGTAAGAATCAATGCTACGATGTCAAAGAGTATATACTGACCGGCTCTAGCCTCCTGATCTTTTGCATGTTGCTGGCCCCTGAAAGGTATGACATGTCGATTCCATATGAAAAGGAGATCTTCACTAACAGTGAGCAGCCCTCGATGGTGTGCACGCAAGGATGACTGGGAACGTGCCAAGTCCATTCTCATCAGCCTTCGCATGTAAGTCAATTTAGAACTGAAACAGGCATCATTAAATAACATGGCTTCTTGTAGGCTTCCTGAGGACCACGAGTATGTCCAGGCCGAGCTTCAGGAGATGTCTGCTCAGCTTGAAGCTGAGAAGCGATTGACAGGCGACGCCTCTGCCTCAACTCTCTGGAAGGAACTCGTCACCATTCCAGGAAACCGAAAGCGAGCTATCGTCTCTGTTCTGCTCATGATCTGTCAGCAAATGACTGGTGTTAACGCCGTCAACTACTACGCTCCTCAGATCTTCCAATCTCTGGGTATGACTGGTACGACCGTCTCACTCTTTGCCACTGGTGTCTACGGTATCGTCAAGGTCTTGGGCTGTGCTGCTTTCCTCATCTTCTGTGCCGACTCTCTCGGTCGACGACGCAGTCTTCTGTGGACCAGTGCTGCTCAGGCTCTTACCATGTACATCATCGGTATCTACGGTCGTGTCGAGCCTCCTGTTGCTGGACAAGACATCTCTGCTTTTGGATACGTTGCCATTGTTTGCATTTACCTCTGGGCTGCCCTCTTCCAGTTCGGTTGGGGACCTTGCTGCTGGATTCTCGTCTCTGAGATTCCCACCGCCCGTCTTCGAGCTCTGAACGTCGCCATCGGTGCCGCTACTCAGTGGCTGTTCAACTTCATCATTGCCCGAACTGTCCTGACCATGCAGAAGACCATGGGACCTGCCGGCTACGTAAGTATTTGATACAATCGTCTTGATGAGTTTGAGATAGCTAATCAAAACTTGACAGGGCATGTTCTTCATGTTCGGCAGTTTCGATCTTCTCATGGGTATCTTTGTCTGGTTCTTCGTTCCCGAGACCAAGGGTCTCAGTCTGGAGCAGATGGACGAGCTCTTTGGCGTTGGCGACCTCCACAGCAAGCTCGATGCCGAGGGTCCTGAGGGCGCCCGCACGCCCAGCATCCGGGAAGAAGTTGCCGACATCAAGAACACCAAGCACCAAGGTTAACGCCAAGGTTTAATGAATCGGTGGACGAAGGGAGATGTACGTGATCAGGGGGTGAAATCTAGTTCAAGATCAAGTTTGATCAGTCTGGCTGTTCGTCAGGAGCAGAGCGTGAGCATGATATCCGCGATACCTAGCAGTCTGCGGCCACATGTATGTACCAAGTTGCAGCGATACCTGAACGAGTCATCACCGTCAGAAGGATATTGCAAGCTTTCTGTGCCTGGTTCGAAAGAAACTTCCGGTTAAATGCAACAATCTTGCCGAGCTAACTGCGGCACGCACATATTGACTTTGTAAATTATCCGGCAGACTGTCCTCAGTTGCTAACGCTTGCGCCGACGCGTCGTAACAATCCGATTGGCTCTGTCCTTACGACTTATGCAGAAGATGTTATCACAAATCAAGGAGAGAACAGAACACGTTGAGTGTCAAAGGGAACCGAGCTGAGCTAGTGACGGACCGCGTTTCAAGATCAAAGTATATCTTCGAGATCGCAACGGTCTGTGTGACGGTGATACCAAACATCCAAAATCTCACGTATCACCTATCTTCGTGCAGTGGAATCGACCCGATAGGCCAGCAACAACAGGTCACAGTGAGGTCACTGAGGCGTGCCAAGCCGTGCTCGGAAGCTTTCCTATGAAGGACGCTCCCCAAGAGTCAGTCATGGGACGCTGATAGTCTCAACATGACTAGGTCTAGGTTTATGATAAAGTTGATTTATCCTTGTCTGGAAGGTTATCGAAGTGAGGTGAAGTGTCGAGACGGACGACAAGTTCCTCACTCCTTTTCTCGACATGATTGTCTAGGACTAAGGAGGGCTCGAGCTCTCTTGGTTCGAAACTCTGTAAGGTCCTGCATGCAAAAGTCCCTGTCGTGGCAAGCGTGGTTAAGGAGTTGACAGTAGTTTGTGTGGGGTTTGTGCTTTGTGATTTGTGTTTCTGTGTGATTCAAATGTCAGTCATTATCTGCCAGTGCGAGATCGGACCGAAGAGAATAAACCGTGAGACGTTGACAAGGGTAAATGGGCTATGTTATACTGTATTGTGCTTGTGTATAATGTTTGCGAGATTATCAACTCAGCATGGGAAACGCCTGAGGTGAGCACCTAACTAGTACCTAGGTACGATGAAAGACTCCCTAATTACCTACAGGCGTTAGAAGGGTAGAATGACAGCCGACGGGGCACTTGCAGGACTTGCTGGCAGACATTTATCAATGCATGCAGTGAGAAATTGATTCTGAGATGAAGCACAAGACCCTGTCTCAGAAAAGCCAACGTCCACTGCCGAGAAGCCAATCAGCGCCATTTCCCACCCGTCATGGAAGCCAGCCCGGAGGTTCTAGGCCTTCTTGGCACTAACCTACAGCTACGGGGTACAGGGCAGAGGCCTCTAACGGCCAGGGCTGACCCACGGTAGCTCTTCTCAGGGCCACTGCCGACAGTAGCGTCTCGCTCTAGGTACCAACGTTTGTGGTGGTGCCGAATCTTGGTGGGATCGGCAATTTCACGTTTATCAACCAAGGAGAGGGAAGAATTGTCCGACGGCGACCTCCCCTTTGAGGATCGATTGGGTTGCAAGAATGAGTCTGTGAGGACCTGGATAAGACGAGTTGACGGTTGAGGACAGTTCCTTTGCGACGTCGTCATTAAAGGGAAAAAAAAGAGGCTAAGCCCTGGTAGGCCAGCTTGACAAGGGTCTACCCATGGTATTGGCTTCTGAGTTTGAGATGGCGTTTCATCGTTTCATCGTCTCATGTGTTTTTCTCTTCCCTCTGAGGGAACGTGATCCAAGGAGAGAGCGAAGAGCAAGAGTGAGGCGGCAGAGTTATGCAGTTGTTGTGTTGCATGAAAATAAGAAATGCTTGGTGGCATAGATTCCAACGTCTTCTGTCGTGTGATTTGATGCTCATGCAGTACGAGTGACATCTTGTGTAAAGATAAGAACTAGAGATTCTAGAAGTACCCCAGAGCCAAGACCAGTCTACCGGTCCAACTTCCACCTCAGGGCCCGGTATTTAGAATTTGATCCTGACCCTCCAATTAATTCCCTGTCATTTTACCTGACTCGTCTGCCGCCTCACACCTCAAAGATCCCTAGGGCCCTATCTCAACCCTCAGCCGACAGGAGTTGGAAGCTATTTCTGCCCTATGAAAGCGGCAGGCGGATCGGAAACATATGGAACTGGCCTGACTTTGGGTTTTCCTCTTGTCTCTTGGAAGCCCACATCAAACAAAGCCCCCATGCCCTCCCTCTGCATGTTGGTACACACGTACGTTAGGTACATTAGAATGGATGTAAGTGCGTTATGACCAAACATCGTCATCTGTCCGTGTGTCGTCGTCTATGTACGAGACATTACAGGACACAGACACAAACTGCCACAGTGACGATGCGCAACAAATTGTCTCTCTCCAACCGGATGTCTCGGTTGCAGCCTTGTTGATCACCCAAACAGCCAAGAAAGTCAGTCTTGGAGGCAATGCTATGCGATGCAATGCAGTCTCTGGACCCACAGCACAGACAAGCATGGACGTTGAAAGGAGGAAGTTTGTTCTGTAGTTCTCTGGTATCTATGGAGTCTATTTCGGTGGTTAGTATGGCTAGGTTGGTTAGGTTCAGTTTGGTTTAATGTTACCTCTTTCGAAAGTTGGCCTACCTTAACTCACGCTACGCTACTTTGTACATATCCATGCCATGCCAGGCCAGGCCATTACATTACATGGATGGTAAATGCGTCAATGCATGGGGCATTGGATGAGAGGGATAGACCTAATCACCTCAATCTTTCTTTTCTCTTTGTTTTCTCGTTCCCCCCGCCTGTTACCAAAAAGAGAAACAAGTACAAGTAATATTCGTCTGTTCTTTTATTAGTTCCTAAATTCCTATTTCAGTTCTTCGTACTCTTTACATACATTTTCTGTTCGTTCGTTATCTTGGGTGTCTTTCGAAAGTCTCACTTTTACACCAGCCTCACAAGGACCCCCAACCAATAACGACTTGACATCCAATCTCAGAAAAACATCACTGCAATTATATATGCGTTGTCCATTCATGTCCTTGCCTATGGCCTCAAAGCACTAAAATCACCACCACCACCACCACCACCACCACCACTACTACTACTACTACTACTTACTCTTACTGCTTATATGAATCCTTCGCGCCCACAGCGACCAACACTCGACAACCCCAAGCTCTTTTGTTCACCAAACTCCACACGAGTGCAGCTTGCGTCGGCAAAAGTGCTGATCGATTTCTTGATCATCCAATCGGCCGTATCGAGACCCTAGGTGCATGGTAGCTGCATCTCTTAGTCTTCAGGTTGATCGAATCTGGTTGGGGTCCGCTCTTCGACTTACACGGGTTAATGGCGGCCGAGAACTGACTCTTGGAGATTCGAAAATCATATCCACTGCGCCAACCTTGGATCCTACTATTCGCCAATGCTGAGGTTTTAGGTTATACGGCTTCTGGGCGTTTTCCCAAGAAGCTATTCGCCTGAAAGGCTCTGGTTCATGTTTAGAGCCAGGAAGACTATCACGGCCTGAGAGAGGATAGAGACATTGAACATTGAAAAACAGAAACAAACTTTGTCTTGTCACAAACCAATCATTCAATATCATATCAGCCAATTTGACTGACTTATACGATAACCCATGCTGGGGCCACTACGCCAACACCAACGCGCGGCGCTCACGACATGGCATTTACCGTTACCCCACGACACAGCAGTCACTCAATACCGAACCCCTCCTTTCGTAAGTCCCCGGATTTTTTTTCCCTTTTTCTTTTTTTGTCGTCGTTTACGCTGTTAGCTATCGATTTTCTGTTTATTTTACTTTGTCTTTTAACTTTAGCTTTCCATCCCTGGCATTCAGCTCCTTCGGCGTATTCCTCTTTCGTCTTGCTTTCCTCACATATAAAGAGGTCATCAATCTCTGTAGCTTCTCGTCTTTTCTATTTCTGTCCCTGTAATCTTCAAGCTTGCCACGGACCAGGCGTTCAACGTTGCTTATTTTGGTTCAAAACGCTCTTCCATTGATCTCCATCCCCAATGATGTAATTTGTTCAAGGGAAGCTCAGCTAAGTTCTACCTTACCTTTGCCTTACGACTCCACACTTTTCTACTTCTCCCGCATTTCACTCTATTTTCGTACCTTGGCATAGCCCATCAATAGCGACCGATTCCTCTTTGCTGAGGCTGGCAACTTTTTTGGAGATTGTGCCTCTGGGTTACATAATCAAAGACATTGAAAGGAGCCAGGAAAAAGCCATAATTGCCACTGACTGCTCGGGGCGCAACCAAAACACTATCAAATCATGTACAAGCCATTATAATGGCCGACGCTGACTCCAACCCTTCCACAGCCACGCACAATTCGCCGCGGACATGGCTCCTCACTTCAGCTCTCTCCCCCCTGTCGGTCCGACTCATCCGGCTACTGCTATCACATGGCGACTACGTTGTCGCATGTTTACCGCCCTACGAGATCGATCATGAGGACCGCAGCGCCGAGTTTCGCGAGCTCGTGAATGAGTGTAAGAGCTCCAGAAAGGATCGTGAGGGGTGGAAGGACCGTATACGCGGCATCCGATGCGATGGGGCTGCCATGGGAAGCTGTGGAGCTGCTGTCGCCGAAGCTGTGCAGGTCTTTGGGCGGATCGATATCCTGCTATGCTGTAAATCCGATGGTATGTTGGGGCCTGCATTCTTGGGCTCAGGGTGACGCATTTTGCTGACTCTATCACTTTTAAGCTGTCGTAGGAACCGTAGAGGAGCTATCGACAACTCCATTCACACAAAACCTCGTTCGCGACCAGTTCGAGTCCGTCTTCTTCTCCCAGGTCAACTTCATAAGAGCTGCTCTCCCTCAACTACGGTCCCAGCACACAGGGCATATCATTGTTCTAACCAGTACCGGCGGGCACATTGGCACACCAGGCATGTCGATATACACGGCAGCGACATGGGCCCTCGAAGGGTTTTGCGACTCACTCGCGTACGAGATTGCGCCCTTCAACATCAAAATTACTGTTGTGCAGCCCAACAAGGAGATTCTTTGCTTGACTAATCGTCTCACCTTTGCGCCGCAAATGGCTGCCTATGATCAATACTCAGAAACAGCTCCGAGCATTCGCGACATACTCGCCAACGTTCTCAACACTCATCCAGATACAGCTCTACCATACCCCCAGTCACCAGCTGACTACGGACCTTCACCCATGTCCCCCGCCAGTACTTCCCTCGAACCAGATGCAGCGCCTGGTGAAATTTTGCATCGCTACCCCAAGTTGCCGCCCGGTGCAGCAGACAAACTAGTCATGGAGACCGTTCATGCTCTTGCAGCGATCGGTGGACATGAAAATCCCCCAGCACGGCACATTGTCGGCCACGAAGCTGCTGTCGCAGTAAAGGAGAAGCTCAAAACTGTTACAGAAGAGCTTGAAGATTTCGTAGAAGCGAGTTTGTCTGTTGATACCTTTGAGAGTGAGCTGCAAGCCGAGGCAAGGGAAAGGAAGCCGTCAGATCAAAGTCCCCAAGGACCGCCATCATCAGTTGGTTGAACATGATGACGCAAATCCCAAGCAGCTGTTCATTGTAACAGTATTAGGCATTTACACGTTAGTTGTATGTCGGCAAAAGTTTGATAGCGTGCTTGAGGCCAACATCGCGATACCCCAGGAGTATAGGAGATTCTTAGTGGGCCAAGCTTATGAGATAGCACGGGGTCCCAGTGCTGACCATGAAATGGTCGATACCCATTTTTGAACATTCTCATCAGCCATAAAATAAAACAGTAGCAATAAGTAAAGTGTTGACGTGGACTTGAAGTGACTGGCATTGTCATCGGCTCGCAAAAAGTCGACTCCGGTCCTTGAGGCTCCACCTGATCCGGCCACCCATGTAAGGGTACGCTACCTCATACAGCAGCTCCTAGCCGCATGCGACAGATGTACGATACTGAGCTCAAGATTCGGCGATTAAAGGCGGCGTTCAGCTTTGGAAGCTCAGCTCAACAACTCAACGAGGCGACGCTGACAAAACAATGCGATTGTGATTGACATCACCTTGTACCAGACGAAGAGCCCTGCGACGCCTCCAAAGGACGTCACCGACTAAAAAACCAACCACGTTGCGCTGGCGGACATGTTGAGAAAACACCAGATGCTAGGATGAGCTTGGATCCTTTAGCCCCCGTCGCTCCTGCGAGGGTGAAGACACTTCTTTTACCTCTGGGCCAGATCAAAGCAGACCGATTCGCCTCCTTCGTCGAGCGACTCAACAAGGAACATGTTGTCCACCTCCGCGACATCAGCGCTGATGGCAGACCTAATAGGAGTAAGGGATGCTCTCAACTGCTCAAGATGTCGCTGACATAGCTTGCGCAGACATGTTCTCGCCTCTGGCGTACCCAGACGGCGCCATGATATACGACCTCGTTACTCACGTTCCTCCGCCCTCCCACCTCGCCCTGACGCCCTTCGACTTATACCGAGAGCCCCTTGCTATAATAGCTCTGGCAGATGGCACCGAACTACACCAAAAGAGCTTCAACAAGCGACAGTCGATAAACGGTACAGGTCCGACGACGACTGAGAAGAATATTAGAGCTTTATACCAGGAGCTAGAAGACCTGCGCGACATGTACCCCAAGGCTCTGGTACACCAAGTCCTCCTGTTCGATTATGCCAACCCTCACGATACCGAGATTCCAATGCCCGAGGGCCTTGTCGATATTCCTCCTCTCGAGAACTGCACTGTGACTACGCTAAGGACTGTTATGTGCGACATCTCTTCGCTTCTCCTAGCTGAGATGACAACCCTGGCCAAATCCTTCGAGGCCATGACCAACATCGAGTCCCCAGTGCCTTATTCATCTACTTCAAAACATACCAATGGTGGTTCCTGGGGTGGTGAAGGGGGGTTGAATGGGCTCCTTAGGAGAGGCTCGAGTATCTCTTCACGACATTCCGTACGCTCTAGTTCAGCGGGCGGTATCATGGACAAGACACAGGCCCGCATGTCTATGCCAGCCAACGCCCGCCAAGGACTTCATTCAAGCAGTTCAACACCAGGGTTGTCGTCCACACCTCCAAAGAGCAGTTTATCGAATCCACCCATCACCACGGATAGTCAGAGCCCGCCAGCTAGTGATCGATCAACACCAGATCCACAACCTGCGCCGCAAGGGACTACAGAGAGCTCTCGGTCAGCTAGTCGCGATCGGATATCAACCCAGGGCTTTGGTTCGGGCGGTGTAAATGACCGTTGGAGGCTAAGAACCAAAGGCCGAGCTGCGGTTGTCGTTGGTTCCTTGTTTCTTCAGGCTGGACGATGGACGGATTCGATTAAAGAGCTCAGCGATGGTGCCATGGCTGCGCGATCTGTAAACGATCACCTATGGCATGGAAAAGCATTGGAACTGATCTTGGTTAACCTGTTCCTCCTTGGCTGGTCCAACATCGAGTTCCATGTGCCTACAGTACTGATCCAATTCCCGGATAAGCCAGCGCACAAGCAAACGCCAGACCCGACTCCTGAAGACCCGGATCAACCAAAACATCTTAGAAATCTCCAACGGCTGCTACCGGAGCTTCTGGAACGTATAATAGTATTATACTCCAGAGTTTCATCGGACAGCCTCCCTCCATTACCCATGTCCGAGGCCTTCATTCGATTTTCCAAGATATACTCGGCTCTTCACCTATGTAATGGTTACCTAAACCAAGAATCTCTAGCCATGATTGCTACGGGGATTGTCCCTGAGCAGCCATATGTTGCACCTCCACGTTTTGGTGTAACACCCTCGAGACAACAAATCGGAGCGATGCTCTTCAAGGCTTTCCCTGCGGGCGCTTCGGAACTTCTTACAACTGTTGACCGAGCGTCAGTTTTGAGCGGTATAGCAACTGTTCTAGGACCCTTGGGACTTCACCGAAAGAAGGCTATGGTGATTCGGGAGCTGGTGTCTGTCCTCATCGGTGGTCTTGTCGAGGCGCGAACTCGAGGTGCTGCAGACATGGGCATTCATCCTGCCGCCGGACTCATGTCGTTGACCTCGGGAGGAGGTGGATCAAGCAGCGGCTCCATGGCCCTAGAGATTGGAGAATGTGACGTTGAACAGGGCATAGAAGCTCTGATGACCCTTCTCTGCAAATCTTACGGCATTGTTGGGTTTGATCTGACAAGAAAAGCGGGCGGTAAGAACAGCGAAGATGTTGACGACTCAGACGAAGCTGTGATTGCTAGGATACGTGGCCAGTCTGCGGCGCGCTTCTTCGGATTTCCAGATGTCAAGCTCAACATTCTAAGGGCTTGCATCAACTTCTCTGAAGCACTTCCAGATTTCGATGGTGTTTTGCGATTCTCGAGTGATCTGTTGCGAACAGCCGGTTCCGGTGTTGCTCCAGGACCCAGGAGAGAGGACGCCTCACCTACGATCACGCGAGACGAGCAAGTTCGGTTAGCTACTGGCATATCGAGAACCGCAAATCTTGTGCAGAGGCTGGGCTACAATGATATAGCAGCTGAGTACTGGGATGAATTCTTTGTACGGGGTATCAAGCTTGAACCCTCACTCAACAGCAAAACGCCAGTGGCTCACTCCAAAAGTATACTTCCTGGCGCTACCGCCAGTCGTGCATCCCAAGATCTTGACCCTTTCATCTACAACCCATTTCTAAAGAAATTAGACGAGATGGTAAACCAGACTCTTGTGGCTGATGAATACGCTACGCTCAAGATCACACTACAGAACCCCTATGATATCGAAGTGGATGTTGAATCCGTCCATTTGGCTACCGAGGGCGTGCAGTTTGACGCTGTCAAGGAGGCGACTGTCGTCGGGCCATACAGAACACAGGTGGTACGATTAAGGGGAAGGGCAAAGGAATCAGGAACTGTCAAGGTCACAGGTGCTATTATCAAGGTCCGAGGATGCCGTGAGCGACGATTCCCTGTTTTCTCCATGCCTTGGACGCCAAAGCAGGAGGTCAAGGTCAAAGCCAAGGGTTTGGCTGCACTCGAGGAAGCGGTCACAGATGTCAAGCCGTTTGCTCCGAAGCTCGAGGCTGAAAGCCTGAGTCTCACTGCCATCCCAGCACAACCCCTCGTCATTGTCAAGTCCACAACTCTTGCACAGTCCTCTATCATGATCCTGGAGGGTGAGAGGCAGGTGTTTTCAGTGACGTTACAGAATCTTGCGTCAACGCCAGTGGACTTTATGCTCTTCTCCTTTGAGGATTCTACACAGGAACCGCTCCAGACTGCAATCAATAACCGAGATGCGACACCCTCTGAGCTCTATGAGTACGAGCTTGCGCTGATGAAGAAGCAGGCGCTGCGACTTCCCAACAGCCAACAGACTCGTCACATTGCACCTAACGGAGAGGCTACCTTTGACTTTGAGATTCTTGGTAAGCCCGGGCTCACAGCGGCTACGATCCAGGTCGACTACACTCATCTGGGATGCCCGCAAGAAGAGATGCCCGATGAATTCTACACACGACAAGTTTCTCTGGATCTCACCGTCACGGTGAATGCTAGCGTTGAGCTTGCTCGAATCGATGCACTACCTGTGCATGGAGAGATTCCTCAGCCCTTGTGGGATCGTCTGGGCAGTTCCTTTACTGCCAAGCCAGATGAGTACTGCCTCTTGTCTGTGGATCTTCGCAACGCCTGGCTCAGGCAGATGGTGGTGCAACTGGAGAGCCATGATGGAATTTCTGTGCAGGAGGATATCTTGCCTGGAAATACGAGCCGTGTCATTCTTCCAGTCAAAAGGGTGTATCTGGAGGATCCTCATGCTACGATACCAACCCTCAACCCCTCGCGAAATCGGCAATTTGTGGTTAGCGCCAGCAAGATTTCACCTGAAATGGAGCGAGCGAATCGAGAAGGGTTTTGGTATCGAGAGAGGGTTCTCAGCTGTCTCAGAGCTACGTGGAAGACGACGTCACCACCTAAAAGGAGTGGCTCGATCGATCTGAGAAGCATACGACTGACCTCGAGAATGATCGAAGCAATCAAGGTTGACGAAGTTGACATTGATATCTCGGTTGAAGATAAGGATGGCAATGCAGCTGAAAAGGATGTAGCATACGTCGATGAGTTTATGCAACTTAGGGTCCGCCTCACGAACCGGACAGCTCAGAAGATCCATCCTCTGGTCAGAATTCTTCCTGCACTTCGCCATCGGCCTGCAAATGTCGGGCTGGAGTTTACACGGAAGCTTGCTTGGAACGGTACTCTGCAGCAGCTCGTCCCTGTGTTAGAAGGACACGGAATTGTCGAGATTTCAGTTGGCATGACAGTGCTATGTCGTGGAGAGTTTGAAATCTCAGCATCAGTGGAAGAGGTGCAGGTTTGGGATGAGCCCAGAAGTGAACCCACAAGAGCGAGATCTGAGTCTCAAACGATGATGGACGCGGTTCTTGGAGTTAAGGAGAGAAGGATTTGGCATTCGAGACAACCCTGTCTATTGATGACGAGAGATCGCTAGTAGAGAGAGAGAGAGGGAGAGAGAATGAGGAGGGATTTTGATGGTGATAGGGATCTGTGGCTTTATACATTGGCCTCGATTTGAACTACGACACGATGTAGATATTTCGCGAACAGCAAAGAGAGCGGCCAATGACCTTTGATAGTATATGAAGTTGTCCCTGTAAATTCACATGCTGAAGTAGATGATTGTGATTACCTAGGTACCCTGCAGTAGCGCCATATCTTGACGTTCTAGAAGTAAGTACCCTTCTATTCATCCGATTCATTGTCGCCACTTTTTCGTCTTGTAGCGAGACATTGACATCAACGAGTCAAACTTTGATGTATTCTTTGTTTACTCTCTGGATTGTCCGATCACCTGATAATCAACGTCCGCACGTGCCGTGCAGTGTGGCTGGCTTTATCACTTAACTCAACGGCTCATATCCCGAGTCAGCTCCGGCTTGTGACGGCAAAGATTTTGGATTTTTATATCGGATGCTGAAGACGAAGCTTATCGGAATCTGTTTTCATCTTCTGACCCAAGCTTTAATTTAAAACGTTCTCCCTCAATCAGACTCTCTTACTACTTTTGAGATAGTTCTGGACTATGACTACAGGCTCAGAGCCCTCGGTTGGAGCGCCGAAGCGGATTCTTTTTATCGATGCCTATGACTCGTTCACTAACAACATCGTCTCGCTGCTCCGAACCCTTCTTGGCGCTGACATCTTCGTCATAAGAATCGACCTCTCGGTAGTTGATAGAGTCAGCGACGACGATGCACTTGCAAAATGGACAGAGCAAGAGTTTATCAACAATCTTGCTCAGTTCGACGCCGTAGTTTGCGGCCCCGGCCCTGGATCACCGCTCAATCCAGAAGACGTTGGGGCTTTCAATTTTCTTTGGGGTCTCCCTGAGCATCTCCAGCTGCCAGTTTTGGGTATTTGTCTTGGATTTCAGAGTTTGCTTGCTGCGCATGGAGGGTCAGTGAGAAGACTCAAGAGGGGTCTTCATGGGATGGTGAGAGAAATTGAGCATCACGGAGAGGACATATTCTGCGGAGTACCCTCCTTCAAGGCGACTCTATACCATAGTCTCTGTGTTGATATTGGTCAACACAGCGATGACCGGGCAGAAGAGAATCGATGGAGGCCGACTTCGGAGTTCTCACCACTGGCATGGGCAACAGATTTTAGAGACGATGGGCGACGGGAACAGATCCTCCAAGGTGTGAGACACAACAAGAAGCCATTCTGGGGACTCCAGTACCATCCTGAGTCCGTTTGCACGGAGAAAAATGCCCAGGGAGTCCTCATCAACTGGTTCCAAGCTGCGCTGCAATGGAACAAATACCATGGACGACGAGTACAAGGACCTTTGCTAGAGATTCAGACTCTTTCGCTGCCGAATCACCTGGAGTCTGCAGCTGCGCATAAGGAACGCTCGGGTGATTTGTGGTTGACCTCAAACTCATCAGAAACCTCACTGAGAGACTTTGCAAAGGGGTATGAATACACACATCGCACAATCACCCTGCCTCAGGGGGCTGGCGTGCCAGAACTCGTTGAGATGCTAGGGTTGGCAAAGGGGGAGACCATTGTCCTTGACTCGTCGAGTTCGAAGAACGGAGATGCGCTAGCGTCGAACAGCATCGTAGCTCTCGGAGTTGACGATGCACTGCGGCTCGAGTACAACGTTTGCGATGACTACGTTACAGTACGGCTCCCGAGTGCAGATGGAAAGGACAAAACCGAGATGGTGAGCCTCAGAAACGGCACAATCACCGTATGGGAGGTCATATCAGACTTCTGGGAGACACGAGGCCATCCTCCTGGATCTGACCGTTCAACTTCAGCTTTCAAGGGCGGTTTCATGGGATTTATCACCTATGAGATGGGACTGCACGGCCTTGAGAGGATGGTCCCAGAAAATCGGGACCACAAGAGACCAGACATTTGTCTAGCTTGGGTGACGAAAAGCATTGTTCTAGATCACAGCTCTGGCGTTACATATATTCAAAACCTGAAAGCTCGAGGATCAAACGATGCATGGCTGGACAAGATAACGGAACGAGTTCAACAATCCGACTATTGGAATGCTACCAAGATGAGAAACGGAATTAATGGGCATGTCATCGAAAACCGTGCCCAGAACAGGGAAATAAACATCACAACACCGCAGCCAGAGAGGTATGAAGAGCAAGTTCGTGTTTGCCAGGATTTCATTGCAGCGGGTGAGTCTTACGAACTTTGCCTCACATCGCAAACGACAATGGCAAGGCCTCGTTCAAGAAACAACGAGAGAAACCCATGGGCCATATACCAGACCATGAGACAGCGGCAGCCAGCTCCCTTTGGGTCTTTCATCCGTCTTGGTGGCGCTACGATGTTGAGTTGCTCCCCCGAGCGTTTTCTTCGATACGACACCAACGGTCTCTGCTCAATGAGACCCATGAAGGGAACAGTTCGCAAATCAGAGGCTGTGTCAACTCTCGCACAGGCCGAGAAGATCCTTCATGTACCCAAGGAAGTTGCTGAGAACCTCATGGTTGTCGATCTGGTGCGACATGATTTGCATGGTGTCTGTGGCGTTGGCCATGTCACAGTTCCTGATCTCATGAAGGTAGAAGAATATGCCACGGTCTTCCAGATGATCACTGTGGTCAATGGGCAACTCCCAGGCCGCAATGGAAACAAGCCTCACGGCGCTCGCCGAAGCAGCTTTGACTCTCACTGCCCTTATACCGGTTTGGATGCCCTTGCTGCGGCGTTACCCCCTGGAAGTATGACAGGGGCGCCGAAAAAGCGCAGCTGCGAGCTTCTACAGATCATCGAGGGCCAACGCGAGCGGAGTCTCTACTCTGGTGTTGTAGGATATATGGATGTCGCAGGTGCAGGAGACTGGAGTGTCACAATCCGAACCATGTTCAGATGGGACGATGAGACGGCTCTAGCTGAAGAGGGCGAGACAGAGCCCAGGGAAGTTTGGAGAATTGGAGCTGGAGGTGCGGTAACAATCCTGAGCACCCCTGAAGGTGAGAGGGACGAGATGTTCACCAAACTTGCCGGTCCTATGGGTGTGTTTAGAGACGCGGCATAACTTGGATCTTGGTGAAGAGGCCAGATCGGATTAGATGGATGGACAGGCGCAGCGTTTGACTTTGGCATGATACCTCAACGTACACATCGTTGGAGTTTTTTTTTGGGTTGGAATTCAACAACATAGACGGATGGGATAGGACCGTAACATCCGGAACTTAGTAGAAGATGATACGATATATTCCTGGCAAATAAGGATATCTTTGACGACCGACTATAACATCCCTTTGCCGTCCTGAAGCCCAAGCATTTATTCTCCTTGCGAGTAGCCGAGACTGATGTTGAGACCCCGCTGAATGCCCATGTGACTCCTCTGTCCTCTGTGATCATACACGCGTTATACAGGCTTTATACTAGCGATTATCCCGCCTTCCTGAGACGCAACATTCTGTATCCATCTTTGGCTCGGTGACTCCGAGTGTTTCTGGTTTATGCGACTCCATATTGCGCGCGCATTTAGAAGTCTTGCTCCTCGTGGAAAAACATGCCAAAGCTGACAATGGTTCCGTAGATCAATAGACCGCCGATTATGGACATGACCATGGCTTGCACCTCGATGAGACCAGAGTGAGCGAGAACGACAGGGAGAGCTATGTAACAGTCAGCCACGTGAGTTCGGTAGGGGGATCATTCCATTGGCATCAGCAGCAGGACTTACCAATCCCCATAACAACAAAGAAACCTGTAAAGAAGCGTCCCAAGTCTAGAACCGCAGCGCCGGAGCTCTCCACGAAGTCATCGGGGTTGGCGCAGTGTCCGCAGATCCAGTTGGGAATAGGCGCAATGGCATAGGTGGCGACGACGAGGAGAGGATAGTACACCTTCCACAGAGCGCAGGAGAGAATAACGAGGAGGAATCCGACGGCGAGGACGAAGGAGAGGGCGATGATGGTCTTGAGGCCGGCGGTCGGCATCTTGGGCGATGGTGTTTATGGAGCTAGAGAGGACGAGTTATGCGGCGATGTCGGCGACGTGAGCTCCCCGTGGGGAGATGAAGGAAAGTTAATCGGGTATAGAGGAAATATGGAGTCGTAAGCGGCGAAGCGACTAGTTGTGCTGCTGGACGCGACGGGAAAGGAAGTTGGTTGACGTTGTGTAGGCCAAGTTCCAAGATGATGCTATCCCAACCTGTCAGCCAGGTACGTATTCCTTTCCCAGGGCCGATGTCAGCCATTCGGAAGTACTATTTCCCGTACTCGAGTGGACATTGGAAATGGAACGCTGCAAGTGGCTGTTGTTAGTGGGCTAGTGGGTCGCTTCTTATCTGATAGCGCGGTCTAGTAAAAAAAAAATCCAAAAACTCCAAGATCTCTCTACCTCGATCATCGCAATCGCCCAAATTACATATCACAACCTCCATAATCAACGAAGCGATTCTGGACCAGGACGAGGCCGGACTACCAATAGAGCTTGAACAGCTCTTGCTCTGTGTGGTGCCACGAGAATCCGCCTCCTCGGCCTGTTTCCCATCCACATTTTGCTGTGGCTTTCTCTATATCCTCACCTCTCGACACGATACGACCATCTACAAGCTCGCCAGCAATTCCCCAATCAGCCACCACTGCTATCAGTGATATTAATCGCGCTGTTTAAGCGGTGTAACTAGCCTCGCGCCCCGAAGCGTTGTCGCCTTCCGTCTGGTTGGAGACTTGGACAAGACACAACACCACGACCAACACCAGGACAAGCTATTCCGTTCTCAAGATGAGCTTCAGTGGAGATAGTGATGAAATCGTGTGGCAGATTATCGGCCAACAATTTTGCGCGTTCAAGATTAAGTTAGTTGCCGCTTCCTCTACTTGGCCTTGGTCACTTGGTGAGGCTTGATATGAGATGATAGGCTAACTTCCGTCCAGAACCAACAAAGCCCAAACATTCTGCCGAAATGAGCACAACGTTACAGGTCTATGTAACCGTCAGTCATGTCCTCTCGCGAACTCGAGATACGCTACAGTCAGGGAGCACCAAAACCGATTGTACTTGTTGATCAAAACCCCAGAGAGGGCCCATCTCCCAAGCAAACTTGTAAGTCTTCAGGTTGCCATATGAGGTGACAAGTTGCTAATCATGGTCACAGTGGCAACGTTACAAACTACCCAGCAATTACTCCAAGGCATTGTCCATGATAGACGAGAAGCTTATATATTGGCCTAATTTCCTCATTCACAAGTGCAAGCAACGTCTCACCCGCTTGACACAGGTTCAAACTCGCATGCGTCGCATTGCCGCCGAGGAGGAGCGGCTGGGTGAAAAGCTTGTCCCCAAGATGGCCCCTAAGATCAGACACCGTGAGCAGGCCCGTGAGCGCAAGGCCGAGGCTGCTGCTAAGCTGGAACGAACCATTGAGCGCGAGCTTGTTGAGCGTCTTCGACAGGGTGCCTACGGCGACCAGCCCCTCAATGTCAGTGAGTCCATCTGGAAGAAGGTTCTCAATGCCATGGAGCGCGACGGCGAGGGCCAACGTGACAAGGACCTGGACAAGGGTCTTGACGAGAACGGCGAGGAGGTTGAATGGAGTGAGGAGGAAGACGACAACCTGGAGAACCAGGTTGAGTATGTCTCCGATATTGAGGAGAGTGACGAGGAGCTCGGCGACTTTGAGGACTGGCTCGAGAGCGAAAACGAGGAGGAGGACGAAGAGGATGATGATGATGATGATGATGATGATGATGATGATGACAGCGAAGAGTCCGAGACCGAGAAGTCTGGCGCCAAGCGAAAGCGTGGACGAGCTATCAAGATGAAGAACAAGAAGCCCAGACAGGAGGAGAAGGAGAAGCTGATGCTCACCAACGATCTCACATGGTAATTGACGGTCTCAAAATCAAGCTTCGGCGTTTGAGGAGTTGGCCTTCTCTGAGAAAGATGAAAAAAGGGGTTTACGAAGGGTGGAAAAAGCATACGTCAATGTGTACCTTCTGTTTGAGGATATCACGTCGCAATATGCTTCATTCTTGCTGAGCTGATTTTTGGCAAGGTATAGATACCAAAATAGGCTGCCGATGTTTTTATATGAATTTGTTGTTACTTGAAACGTTTTGAAACATTCCCCCTCTAACTAATGCTTGTTTGGGTCTTGTCACTTGAGAGAGAGAGGCTCTGTTAGAGACGAAAGCTTATAACTTAGGCCTTGCTCCACTCCCGAGTCCTACCCGGCCCGCTCACCTTTGCATTGCCCCGCCCAGACCTACAGTGCATTTTAGGTCAGCCACCTATGAAACTCCCCCAGCCCACTTCCACTTCCATTCTAAACGTCACTGCTTCACCTCC
Organism: Fusarium xyrophilum; assembly: GCA_008711595.1. Taxonomy (NCBI): domain Eukaryota; kingdom Fungi; phylum Ascomycota; class Sordariomycetes; order Hypocreales; family Nectriaceae; genus Fusarium; species Fusarium xyrophilum. The sequence continues at coordinate 26,513 of VYWZ01002593.1, forward strand.
CATTTCCTCCTCCGCTCTTTAAATAGGCCATCCCCGTGCTTCTTGACACTGATAACACCCCCTCATACTCCTGGTTTATCACGACAGCAGCTGGCTGCACTACCTAATTACCTGCGATAGCAACATAGAGTGCACTGCGCTCACCCCTTAGACCTTCGATTACAGCTCAAGCCATTGTCTGAGGTTCGATACCGCTTCCTCAACCTACATCAAGCAAGCCCATCGCGCGATAGGCGCGACTTCATTCCACTTGAATGACCGTCGATGCGAAACTCTGCGAACACATTAGCTACAAAAGAATCACTTAACACAACACATTATGGCGTCCTGGTACTCAAACCTCGTCCAGAAGACGTCTTCTCAAATCTCCTCCCTCCGCCAGAATCTTCTCTCCAGCGAACAAGACGGCGACTCCGAAGACGATACTCACGTCTGCCGCGTTCTTCGTGGCTATTACACAGAAAAGGGGCGCCCATTCCCCCCATGGCTGCCCGTGGATCCCAAGGCACCAGCCCAACAACCCATACAGCCTGTCATGACGCCACAAGCCGGCCAGCGCCCCGGCGCTCCAGGTCAGCAGCACGGTGGTCTGAGTAGTCTATGGGACAACGGACCCCAACAACCACAACAACAAGCGCCTCAGAGTCTTCGGGCTGGAGGTGGACGAACACCCGCATCGCTACAACCTGGCGGCGGCGGCGGTGATATTAATAGGCGACCACTGCCAAGTCAGCAGCGCGCGGGTAGCTACCAGAGCACGGGCGGTCAATTCGGTAAGCCCGAAACGGCCAGCGTGCCACCTGGTGGTGCTTCCGGGGGTGGGGGTGGGGGTGGAGGATCTGCGCAAGATAGATT
>VYWZ01002600.1:0-11463 GCA_008711595.1 Fusarium xyrophilum
GGATCCGACAGAGCAGGAATCAGGGGTAGGTGCATCTTTGAGAGACGGGATTGGTAGAGTTTTCAATGCATTCTACTTAGCAATAAGAGCAGTAATTACTTAATTTTCAATAAATCGTTAATAAACCTTTATAATTGTCAACGTTGCAGTCATTAACTCTAATAACCCCTGGGTAAGTTGCCCCGGCCCCTTTATTATCCCTGCCCACTAGGAAGCAACCCGTGCGTGCCTTTTTATTCATGCCAGGAACCAGGAAGGAAAAAAAGCTTTGCAACAGGCGGATAAGTTACTGGTAGATTTAACCGAAAATCTTGTCTGAGACCCTAGGGGTCTCTTGCTCTCATTTTATCGCAAGCGACAAATCTATCCACAGGCGGTGGAAGAACAAGGCGCATCCCTGTTCACTTCATGGCATGACCAGAGAGTAACAAACCTGTGAATCATCGGTATGAAAAGGCCGAGGTTGTAATAAGCTACTCAACCTCTAGTACAGCTACTAAACGAGGCTATACGGAGTACGGAGTATCTGTATATATGCTCAAATACGATGTGGTCAATCACCTTCCCAAGCCAAATCAATCTCACTTCGGATCTCGAACTAAATTCGTCGTTCCCCCCTCCCCGGCTCCGATCCCACCGGCGCCGATCGTCATCCAAACCCCCACAGACTCCGCAGCTCTTCTCATCAAACACGTCCAAGCACAAAAAACCCAACCTGCTACAGAGTATGTTTTGTTTCGTACGTCATTTGCTCCCGGGGAATTTGCATCCTTTACTAATATGATGTGTTTCGACGTCGACAGTCCCCAGCTTCACACCTGCTGTATTCCTCAATGGCGTCATTTATCTGACTAGACTTGCCTGCTTCTGCACTGCTTAGTGACGTACATCGTGCGTCTTCCGGTTATCATATATGCAGAACCACCAGCCACGTACGAAAGGACATCCATCCGTCCATCCATGACTCTTTACGTCAAACCGCACATCTGCCCGCCGCCCGACGCAGGCGCCTTTTTCTTGGGTCCAGCCGAAACGTCTTCCTCTGTCTCAGCTGTGTCCAAGGCCCCCCCTCCCGTAATACATTATACAACATTTACATTCACCGCTCTGATGATGTGGTTTCTCACTCACTAATGCGCAAACAATCTCATGTGAAAAGCAAGCCTCGTCTTTTGTTTGTGCTGCCTCGACCCGCGAGGCGGTGAGCCCAATTGTCTGTACATGTTGTACCCTGATCCTAAGTTGTCCCTTCAATCATTTCGCAAGCAACTAAAATCTGTTTCCCACCCATATCCTGCAAATCCTGGAAATCCAACTATCACTTTCCCCCAAAACCAAAAAAAGCTACATCCTTCAGCCTCATCCGCCACGTCCTTTCCCATCCACGTGTTGCCTGATATCAAGTGCGGGTTCTCGGACTGTTCGCTCACGTCTGGCGTCATTGACTCCCAATTTTCGTGAAACGATTTCTTTTCCTCTTCAGCGCCACTCTCGTACTTGACACTGTTGCCTGAGTCAGTGATTTCGTAGCCCGCGATGCGTTGATCACCATCTGGAATAGCTCCGACTCCGGTTGGCTGGATAGTAAGCTGAGTGCGAAGTTGCATATTCTTAGTGCCAAAGTTCCAGACACTCTCCCGAGGCAGGAACATACTCGCGCTCAAGCTGTGCACCGGGACATCGTCGATCCGGCGATACTGAAAGTCGCCCGCGCTGTCGAGGTGGTGGAAGAAGGCTGCGTGATGAGGGCTGCGGAAGAAAGCTAGGGATCCAATGTCAAATGTTGGATAAAGACTGCTGCCGTAAACTTCACTTAGCCAAGTCGCAAAGGACCCACCAATCCGAGATGCTCCCTCTCCTTCATTCTTGGTGTTTCTGTCGTGGGCCGTCTCATCCTGTGACCTATTAGTGTCCGAGCTGCGTTGACCACCAGGGCGGCTCTCCTAAACGATCCGCGACCTCAGCTCGTCACTGCCCTCGTCTACCGATCCTTCACAGCTGTCATCCGATGAGCTTGACTGAATAGCGAGACCTGCGCCGCTTTCAATAAGCCATGTGATATCAGCCTCTTCATGAAGGAGCTCTGGATGCTTGTCAATGAAAGACTTGACGCGAGAGAGTTGATACAGGTTGGCTTGGCCAAGGACAGCTCGGTTGAAACCATAGGCAATACCGTTGTCTCGCATGTAACGGAAGACATCGAAAGGAATGTCTTGGCTCAAAGAAGCCTGCTTGTGTCAGCTCCTGATCAATCTTCCATGCATCCCTGTGGCTGTTTCGGGAACCACTTACGCCTGGATCGACTCTCCAGAACCATTCATAGTTGTGGAGACGTCTCTCGTTAGCAAAGGGAGCCGAGCTCCATCGCTTCATCTGGCGGATGTCGGCGATGGGCTTGTAGGTCTTCGGGTTGCCGTCAGAGTCAATCCCGTGGGAGTCCGAAAGCCGGGAGTGATCAGTCCAGTCGGGCATATTCCAGTTCTCCTCAGGAATAACTTCGAAGAAACAAGTAGCATTGGTAGCCCGGGAAGTGAGCTCCTTGAACCTATTAGGAAGATCTTGGACGCTAAAGAAAACCCAGTCGTACAAGTGGCGGTTATTGAACCTGTCCTCGATCTGCTGAATACTGTAGAGTATAGCACTCATATCGTCTTCTTGGACGAGGGTCACCAAGGCTGCCTTGAGGGGGGCATCGGCAGAAGAGTGCAGGGCTGAGCCACACACGAACAGGGTGAAGTGAAGAAGGGTTAGGGCCCCTGCCCACCAAGGAGTGAAGCGACGGGCTCTTGCCATGATGAAGGTGGAGATAAGGTTCAACGTTCAGGGGAAGAATTGGCAAATGCCTTGAACGAAGAAAAGGACCGGAAGGGCTAAAGGCCGTAAAGATGAAGGCTATTGAGTACCTCAGGTAGATGAAGTGCAGGGTGGAGAGGAAGAGGTTTCGAGAAAGGAGTATGAGAAAGAAAGGAGTGTAAAGGCACCTTAGGTGCTGAGCACGGAAACGTTCTAGACGTGCTAAAGAGAGGAGATTGTGCTTGTGCTTGTGATTGCTTTCGATTCCAGGTTCGAAGTAGAATAACGAATCAAAGGATGAAGAATAAGAAGAATGAAGTAAGAGAAGAGTGAAGACAGACCGGGGGGCTTTTGTACCTACTAATAATCCTCCACCTTGCGGTTATTGTATCCTCAGGCGAGAAGAACCAAGGAGATGCAGGTTGGCAGGTGATTCAATGTGGAGGCGGACATGGACGTGGCAGCTGCGAGCAGGTGCAGTATCTTACCTCATCGATACACTAAACACCAGGTCGATAAGAAGAGAAGTAGTTGCCCGGAGGCTCTGGAGTGACCGGAAGAAAAATTCCGGACCGGAGAAGCCCAGGAACAACAACAGACCGGTGTTGGCGATGCACCCATTTGCCCACTCACGATAACATCATCTTGTTTCCTCACCTTCCACCCAACGCCACTCCTCACCAAACATGGCATGTGATCATGAGCCGCAGCAATCTCAGTCGGTCGTGCTACAGAGGGGACGATGAAAGATAACGGTGTGTCGAGAATCACCTTGCTCACCCGCATTAGCCATTTGTCATGAACTTCACCAATCAATACACTCTCAGGATGGTACTGCATGATTGTGTTTGCATGCCCTCGTTAACCAGGCGTTCTTTCGTATCAACGAGCACCCCACAGTAGTCTATCGCCTGCCTGTACCCCAAGTTCGCACAGCTGGACCATCAGATCCCCAGTCGATAAGCCTCAACGCCATATTTGCCTGTTAAACAAAAAAATAGTGCCCACCGTCCTCGCCCCTGTCACCGCATGAGAACGACGTGTATTACGATAATGATACAACCTTAAAACCATGCCTTTTGTTCAAGCCTCCACATCCATTCGTTCGACGTCCACTGAGCCATCCTCTAAACTTATGTCGAGAACTCTTGCGTATTGAAGAGTCAATCGCTGGAGCTCGCGGTATTTTCCTGTTTGCTGTTAGTTTATGCAACTTTTGCCATAGTGACATCGGTAACAACAACTGACCAAGAATCATAACTACGCCTGTGAGGAGCTCCTTTCGGTCCCATCCACAGATGTCGCCTTCTTTGCTGAACCACCCGTGGCCGTCCTCTTCCTCATCTTCTTTTTTGTCTTCAAGTATGCCACCAAGAAGACTGTTGAAAAGCTCTTCAACCTTGACCCTTGCCCCCTCGGCGCCCAAGCGCTTCGCATACATGAAGAGATACAGTCGAAATTCTTCCCGTGCCTCAAGTTGCAGAGCACCAGCAATTCTTGTTTCCAAATGGGCAATGCTGACACTGCTTTCAAGATTTTCGGACTCCTTCCGTTGCACAACCATCTTAATAATGCGCTGTAAGGAATACGATCTACCTTTCAACAAAAACTCGTTCGTTGTATGTCGCTCGAGGAAAGGTATGATGCCTGACGACACATTGGCTTCGGAAGACTTCTTATCTTGTCCTTCCTGAGAATCCGGACCAACAGCTGTAGATTGCAAAGCAGAGATAGAAGAATCGTTCGAGTTCCAATACTGTGAGCCCACTGCCCACCAAGCTTCACTTAGGCGTTGCCATGTATACATATCGCGAGCGTAGCAGTAGCCATCACCATTGGTCAGTGTCACAATGATGTGGCCAGTACTGTTCAGATGGGCAGAAGTGATACCAGGGCCAGGCGTCGCGCTGTGTTGGTTAAGCGATGTCGTGGCAATATCCAGAATTGGTCCAAGTGACACCGGAGGATTGGGAGCAGATTGGGTTTTCATGTCCCAAACGTGGGCAAGGCCGACAGCTGTAATGCACAGCAGCCAGTGATCGCGAGCTTCTAGGATAACAGGCTGCGACTCAAGTATGATAGGGGTGAGAAGTCTTCTCCCAGCAGAAGTCCAGGTATGGACAGATCCATCTTCGCAAGCCACGGCCCAAAAGTGTTTTGCCGCTGTTACTAGAATGACATTTCTGGGAAGCCACTCTTCCCAGATAAGGGCGCCCCTTTTGCTGACCATGACATGCGAAGGATAGCCATGGGTGGTATCATTCTTCGCTTCCAGAATTCTGTTTTCTGGGGTCTTTGTCGCTTCTTCTAAAGAGCTCTCGCCCTGCAGAACTCCTCTGTCCAGCGGCCGAAGGATATGTGACCGGATCTTCGGTACAGCTAGTCTGACTTGAGCGATGGACATAGACACATTCATGACTGCGGGCCTGAGGAACTCCGGTGTGGGAACAACGCCATTCTGAACAGGTACGAGGGCTGCTGGCTCGAATCCATCAGGACCATCAGTGACGATAGGTGTAGGACCTGTTGCAGCACGCTTGGCCACTGGCTCCTCTTCATCTTCGTCATCACCCAGGTTGATTTGCCTCTTGTTACCAAGCAACATGGCGGCAATGCCTCCCTTGGGTAGACCGTCATAAGGTTTGCTCAGGTCAACTATTGTCTGCGGTGTATCATTTTGCGTGTTCTTGTTGGTGCTCGTTGTTCCAACCAACTGAGTTTGAGGCAATGAAGATGTGCCTGTCCCTGATGATGACACCAACAAAGGTGCAACTCGCTTCTTGCCATCTTTGCCGATGGTGACCCGCGATTTCAATTCCTTGACACGCTCGGCTGTCTTGTCAGCTGCCTCTTCTGGCTGCTTCTCTGCTTCGTTTTCTAGCTCAGCTTGGCCATTTGTCGATGGTTTTGCCGAAGTGCCATTGGGTTTAGGGCCATTGGCGATAGGTGTTGACTCCTTGGTTGACTCAGAAAAGTCTCCCATGAGTGCACCCATCCTCGACTCTACAGCCCGCGACTCTCCCTCTTTACTCTGATTTTCCAAAATGAGGCCATCGACGTCCTCGGCTATACCCATTCCTTTCCGAGACGCGCCATACTTCTGAAGTGCCTTGACGTTCTCCTCCGGTTGCGCTACCCAGCCGAGCTCTCCCTCCTCGAAATTTACAACCACAATGCTACCGTCTAGACTTGACGCAAAGATGGTCTGTCCATCCGGAGTCCACGCCAGATCAGATATCGACTTGCCTGACAAGTCTTGACACACGACCACAGGCCTGGATGTGTTTGTGTTCCATATACTCAAAGTCTTGTCCTGACCAGCTGATGCTATCACTGTCACGAGCGACGTCGCAGCCCCATCGGCTGCGCTCGCATCTGGCCTTGACGTGTGGAACAGACGAGGGGAAAACATGCACACTTCCGTTGGGGCTTCATGGCCGATAAGATTGATTTCACTATCCCAACTCGTCCGCTCGATGATAGCAACCGAACTAACGGGGCCGTTTACAGCATTAGCAGCTGCGATGTGGTTGCCATCGGGGGACCACGAACATCGTCGAAAGTAAGTAGTTAGGGGCGAACTCTTGAATGGTGAGCTAATGGTCGTTTCGAGAACAAAGTTGTTAACCATGTCATGCTGGGTTGCATTAGGCGCAGGCGAAGTGAATCGAAATATTTTGATCGTTCGGTCGTCGCTTGCGGTTGCAAAGAATTTGTTCGCAGGATCGAAGGTGATACCCTTGACATGACTTTGGTGTGCAGGCAGAGTCTTCAGCTTCTCGAACGTATGACCAGACCAGACGACGACCTTGGAATCGAGGCCAACAGAAACCAATATCGAAGAATCGTACGACCAGGCGAGATCCTGGACATCATTATCATGCCCGATTAAACGTTTGTACGTCTTCCAGTTCTCGACAGGAGGAGGCTCGTTGGTGCCGAAGGTAGCAGCTGGCGGTCCTTTATCCAGATGGTATACGCAAATGATTTTGTCGTCCGCTCCACTGGCAAGATAACGCCCATTAGGCGAAAAGCGAACCGAGTGGATCGTTCCAAGATGATGGCTCATGTGGCAGAGCTGGCGCGGCTTGCTGTACCTTGGTGTGTCGGCATTGTAGATACTTTCGGTCGACCATACGCGGACGTGTCCATCGCCGCCAGCAGTCGCCAGTCGTTTTCCATCGGGGGAGACATGACAGCTGTAAACCTCGAAATCTTTTTGCTCGCCGCTATGGCTTAGCCATGAAGGCTTGATCATACGCATTATGGAAAGTCGAGTGGCATGCCCGGGGAGGAATCGCGTTTGAGTCGACGGCTACGCTGTGAATAAACTAAAGGTTAAAGATACTCGTCGCAATAGATTCGAATCCGATGCGATCAATTCGAGCGGTGGAAATAATGAACGTTGTTTGAAGATGGTGATAAGGATGGAGTTTGGCTTAAATTGGAGTTAACGCGATGTCGCGTTTTTTGGGCCCAAGCCAGCCAGTCAGTCAATCAATCAAAGATGCAGGGTCAGCTATTCCTCGTCCGTTATCCGTACAATGGTGCACAAATCAGGGGATTTCGTCACAGGGCAATCTTCTTCTTGGGTAAGCTTCCTAGCAATTGCGGTGCAGCTTAATGATTGGTCGTTGCGGAGTAACTTTGATGCGCCAACTGTCCCTGCACTTCCTCCTCGTGTAAGTCAACTATTCCTCACCGAGTGCTCTTTGTTCAACACATTTTAATGGCACAAAGCTACGATAAGACCAATCAGTCAATCATGTTCTTGCTTCCAAAACAGGCTGAAATGTGGGTTACTAACATGTTGGACCTACCACCAAATCCAAAATCACGAGACTTTCGAGTGCTTCTCCGCGATTCACAAGCTTTTAGATGTTGAGCTGTAGATCTCACCCAATCTTCACCCCTGGCATTATGTCAAAATGTTGGATGCAAGGATCGCTCTGCCACTCCCGCTACATCTAAATCACACGTTATGGACCGGTCAGACACCTTTCGAGAGACAAGTGTCACTCTGTTCATTGCCCAGCCGGAGCCAAGGGTTTTTGAAATGGCTTTGTGTTGTTACCAAGATTGAGTTTGCCGAATGTTTAGTTTACGAATAGAACCATGATCACCTTGTCGTGCTTGTTAAGAGATGGGCTGTTCTGTGCTGGCTAGTGGCCGAACTACTCGACAACAGAGTTTTATACACAGAAGCTTGTCCGGCGGGAGACCTTTCGACAGGCAGCACATGTAAAAAGATAGTTCATTCACAGCCTCAAACTCCTGAACCTTGACCGCCATTCGGTGAGCGAGTCAAGATTACTTTCCTGTCCCGTCCCTTCTCCTTATATGACCGACGCACTGACTTTCTTTGCGGCCATGTTCTTTGACTCGGGAATATTTAAGAGTGAACACCACGAATTGTTCTTGCTTCCTCAACTCACCTCATATTGTTCATTATGGAGCTGTCTGCTATAAATCGTAACCCATCAGGGGCTCCGGCCTCTTCTGGCTGTTGAGCAGCCTCTCTGCTCTCGTCCCTGAGAAACTATCATCACATCCAGGTCGATAAGCATTTTCACCGTCGAGAAAAGACCCCTGCGATCCCTGCATCCCTCGAGCCCATCATGTTGACACCGCAATCTATATGTGTCGGTATCGAGTTGGAATTTATGGTTGCACTTCAGATTCCATACTCCGACGCTGTGACTGGTGAGACTCGATGGACCTGTCCTACAACACCGGAGGCTTTTCTGGGCCTCGTGATGGGAGACTACAAAGACATCGAGCCGTCTTGTATTCACAAGGTATGCGAATTGATCGCCAGCAGCGGGGTCTCCGTCTCGTGTAGCCTCGCACCTCCTTCGCCATTCAGCCCTGCCCAGGTCCCTGGCACTACAACTCTTCCGCTCACAGATAAGAGCGGGGAGATTCGAGCTTGGAATAATGTGCCTGTTGAGGGAACAGTGTCTAAGTCTGATTTCTGGCATATTGTTCCGGAGCGTCACATCACCAGAGACTGCATCAGTAAGTCCGGAATGACACCTTCAAACAGGTACGACTGGTATGGAACTGAACTCAACAGCCCTATCCTCACTCGTCCTGAAGAGTTTAGTCAGGGGCTACCTACCCTCAGAAAATGCCTTGCGGCAGTGCAGGGCGACATGGTAGTTGGACTTAATTCTGCTTGTGGACTACACCTTCACGTCAACGAAGCCGGAAGCATGCAGCTAGAGACTGCGCTGCGCCTTGCATCTTTAGTCTGGCTGCTGGAAGATTCTCTACTGTACCCTTTGTGCCATCCTTTCCGCTCGACTTCTCCTTACTCTGCGCGTATCAGCGCCGAATCTCGAATCGCCATGGAAAGGGGGGAACCAACAGTGTACGGCGAGGGTGCGGCCCTTGTTGAAGCACTCGGAGAGGTCATGCGACAGCTACACTGGCGCGAGAAAGTTGACAGAGGTCTGCTGGGAGCTATGAAGCGCCTGTGGTCGGAAAACAGCCTGATTAGCTTGGGCATCGCACTCCGCAAATTCGATGAGGGATCCCTTCACACAACTACCCGGTGTGCGCTGGTTGTCTCTAAGTACGACACTATCGAGTTCCGGTATCCCGAGTCCACGTTTGACGTTGACTTTATCGCCGGCTGGACTGACTTGGTGCGACACTTGTACGCGGTTGCGATGAGGCCTCAAGCGGAATTTCATCGAATCATCTGTCGTGTATATGAACTTGTGACCCGTGACCAAATGCCTGGATGGTCAGCCATGTTGGGGCCGATTGGTTTTCAGGGCGATGTCAGTCGCTGGCAGCGACATATCAACGAGTACGGCGATACTCTGAGCAACCTTGACAAGCAGGGTATCCTTCCAAATATTGGGCACTAAATGGGGCGCTTTAAAAGGAGTGTTCTTGTATAAACAGGCATGGTGGTCTTTGGGTGCATGGTAATTGGTCGTTGGGATAGACTGGTTGATTTGATCGCGACTTGGCTAAAGGGAAAAAGCAAAGTCTGGAGTCGGGAGTCTGGACTGGGAAAAAGGAAAACACGTAGATTTGGCTATATGGGTAAAATTGATTGAAATTGGCTTTATGTGAAATGACCTTGCTTAATGGTTCCTTGATTGTTGACTTGTCTTGTATTCTTACGCATTTGGTGGTGAAGCGTCGTCCTGTAACTCACCACGCCCTCCCCCTTCAGGCTCCAGTTTCCTCTGAACCTCCATCAACGCCCTAGTCTCATCTGTGCCGTTCTTCCCGACATAGCCCATCAACTCAGCATCCATGTCTCGCACAGCATCAGCCATGGCTTTCCAACCATGCCAATCGACGACGTTGCGAGCAGCCATGTTCCAGGCGCTCGCAGCGGCGCAGACAATGTTCATCTCGTACTCGAGGACGCGCCGATAAAGCGTTAGAAGAGTTTGATGGACTTGCGGCTGTTGACGTTGGAACTCTGGTAGTGATGTCCAGGATGATGGATGGAGGGCGCGATGGAGGGTCATGTAGTGAGGAATGGTGTGTGCAATATGCACAAACCCTTGGCGGATATCTTCATGTCGGAGAAGTGGTTCCAGTAGAAGCTATTGATGATGTGAGTCTCGTTGTTCAGTAGGTTGGGTCAGTCGGAGCTTACTGGTGTTAGTGAGCAGAAGCCCGCCCAAGCGACAGCGGCGCTGGGCTGGTCATCGAGCAATGAAGCTATAGTCGACCTTGTGTGAATCAGATGTTCTCTTGCTTCAACATCTCCTGAGTCTGTTTGCGATGTCTCCTTGACTTCGCGGTTTAGACCAGACTTTGCGATCATCATCATAAGTTCCGCTCTCCTCTCACTTTCTGTCGGTAGCCCATTCCCATTCCCGTTATGTCCCGGCCTCAAAGTATCAGGAAGTGCATGGGAAATAATGCTCTCATATGCGAGCACAAGACCCGAGGACGTGCCATCTCTCTTGAGGACATCGTATGCTGCGTTCCAAATTTCAAGGTCGTGCGCGCGCTCCTCCTTCTCCTCCTCCTCTGATCCGCGGCGACTCTGGCGTTGACTATGTTTGCCGATATGTGGAATGGGACATGATGAAAATTCGCGAGATGGATTTGCGGATGATGAAGGAGATGCTGAGGAAGCTTCGGGGGATGGGGGATGTGAGTGGCGGCGGATTTTGCCGACGAGCCGCTTTACTTTGCTTGTTGCGTTATGGGAAGCTGAAGGGTGTGAAGCGGTTTTCATGATGATGGTGATGGGTGAGTACTTATGATATGAAGAGAAGAAGAACGAAGAGAAGATTGGGCGATGGAGTTTACAATGGATACAAATCACACAACATGGAAAATGATCAAAGGCCGTCACGGTATTTTCTTCTTCCAGCTGACCTGACAATGTCAGTTAATGCCAATCCATTGATAGGCCATGACGATGATATCAGGAACTGGCAATGATCCCAAAACTAGGGGCCGATAATACCCCTAGCCTAGGATAGGACTAGACGGGACAAGAACAGTTTATCGGGGCTTACAGAAGGCTAAATCAATATCTATGCTAAAAACCATCTCTTAGTAGTTTAACCCCATACTATACGGTTCTATAGTGAAAATTCACTTTAATATAATATCCTAAAAGGTATAAGTTAAAGTAAAGTAAATCTAACTAATTATAGCTATTTAGTTAGCTAGGCTATATAG
>VYWZ01002606.1:0-17902 GCA_008711595.1 Fusarium xyrophilum
CTGGTCTTGGGCTGTGACATTACTACTAGGTTGAGGCTATAAAGTAATTATATTTAATGTATTACTTTTTAATATAAAATAAACAGCTAATTTTTAATAATTATTTAAAATAAATTTTAACTTAATTTAATAAGATAAATAAAACTTACTAGATTATAGTTTATTTATGGCCAGTATGTAGCTATAATTAGTTATATTAAATACGCCTATAGATTATATAATAATCTAGCCTCTCCGTGTTATGATTTCCCACATTTAAACTTTTATTTTATATATTATTATAAATCTTGTCTTCTTATAAAGAGAATATTGTATACTTTACCTAATTTTAGATATTTTAGTCTATTTAAATAATATAATAAAGTTATTATATTGATGTTATTGTTTCATTAAAAGCGGGGGTAGACCCGAAATGTGTTAGGACTTTTCTGCGGGACTGTATGAAAAGCTCAGAGGGGCGGGTTACATACGTATCAGCAAAGTCGCGACATGCAGGCTGTCACTAAAATACGCCGACATCCGATAGAGGTACACCTTATCTTTGGCTGGCAATCCGTGTTCATGTGAGACGCCATGCATGAATTAGCTCACCCTACCCGGGTCTACAAGGTCATACTGACCTATCATTGGGGAACGCAATAGCTGGACTGGCAAGATTGAGGCCCCCAAGAGAGAGAGAGGGTTGCCAAAACGTGTGAGAATGACGTTCGGCGTGTTGGAAAAGATGGAGCGGGAGGAAGTTTGATAGGTCACGTCTCGTTAAGTGTAGGTAACATTTCCCACTTCTGTTCCAGTCCAAGTCCAGCATTCACCTGGTATTGCCGAGACTACTCCATTGTTTACCTCAATCAGATCGATTACACCAAATTTGGGTCAGCTGGTTACATGAACAACCGATAATTGGCTGTCTAATATCAGTCCGTATAGGGCTTTGTTACTCAAGGCCCATTCTTTCCAGGGTTTCTTCCTTCCCTGCATTCTGGGGGCGACGTAAGCTTCTTAGTCCTGCACCATTTCGATAATCTCTCAGTCTTTCAAGCAACAATTCATTGACATACTTCGATATCAGCACACTGAGTCTTAGGGTTATCTTCTAAAGGGAGGTTACCGATCACGCAAACCATGAACTACTGCACAAGTTTCTAAAGCCCTTCGCCGCACATGATATTTGGAAAACCCGTGAGGGTGATGACTCGGGGCAGCTATTTTTCTCTCACACAAGTATTGTCGCAGTGCAAAACGGCGAAATCTACCAAGGGACCAGTAAATACAAGGCAAAAGATATCGATGAAGCCAGCATCATCAAAGAGCTTTCCCCAATCCCCCGGGAGGATACATTCCCGCCATGTCCTTGTACCCTGACCCGCGCCCCCAATACCTACATCAAAATCCCCGACATTGCATTCTATGATCCAGGGGCAAGGATGGTATCCCCCAACTCCTACTACACGAGGCTAAGATCTACGAAATCCTGCGAGAGCAGCCCCACCCAAATCTAAGTCAAAGCCTAGGATGTATCGTTGGCGACAACGGCCACTTGCTCCTCTTGCCTAGCCCTTTGAAAGGCCCACTGTCAATAAGATCCTCTCCACGCAGACGATACCGAGTGCACCTCTATCTTGACGTCTTTCACAACACCAACAGAAAAAAGTGACACACCCGTGCTCGAATCCGGAGGAAAGATTTGCGCTGTTGTCGACTCCTCGCCCCGCCCGCCAAACACCTCAACCGATGACCAATCTAGCAGAATGCGTAGTTGAACCTTTCCATCCCTGATAGGCAGTGGAGCGTAGTAGACGCCGGAGAATGAAGCGCCGAAAGAAGAATCACCGGATGATTCGCGATTAACGAACATTTCGTTGGTATGAAGTCATAGCCAATAGCGGTGCCGTATTTCTTGCCGTCTGTTTGCAGGTTCAGGCCCAGTATTTTGGAGTCTTTGCCAGCAGTAAAGGTCAAGGTTATATCCAAGGCCTTTCCAGACACGGGGAGAGTCAAACGTCCCGGTACACGTTGAACGCCATTGGTTCTTATACAATATCCTTCTGCTCTCCAAAGTCTGCAGGTTAGGTTGCGGCTTCTGTATCAGACGGGCCCTCCCGTCTACGGTCTCAAGTGTCAAGACACGAGGAATGCTCATCACGCTTCGCCATGGCGACGTGGGAATATCCACCGCGTAGGTCCAATCGTTCATCGGGGCGATGGCCACGCGCTCGTGATCGGAAAGTTCACTGTAAGTGGCAGAGGCGTAGTAATCAGGACCGTAGTCCACCTAGTTCGCTCGTGGCGGGAGTAATTTGTCTGTGATGACAATTTCGCCTGTGTCAAGATGACCCCAACCTCCCGTGGCGCGATCGACGAGTTGAATATACGCAGTCTTGCCAATAAGGTTGGCAACGTTCCAGCTCGCCCATATGACATCGCCTCTGTTGAGCGTCAGTGGTCGATCGTACGACCTGCCCATCCACAATGAGGTTGATGGCGGTCTCCCGGTCTTCTATTGTTCCATACGTGTCTGGATTGTATAGATTATTGCAGCAGCCGATCTTGAAGGTAATGTATTTCTTGGAGACAGTAAACTTCTTGGAGCTAAGAGATCCAACAGTTTTGTCGCCCTTTTGCCACAACGTGAATACCTGGCCATTGATAGGTCCTTGTTCGACGAAATCACCAGTTGCCTTCCAGCTTGATTCGGCGAAACTGGTATCATTCCGATCTTCAAATACAGCACTGCCTTCTGGAGCAGACGTATCGTAAAAACTATTGGTATCTGCTGTAAATGTTGTTCCATCAAAATTGCCGACCACGTACTGGGTTCCTGATCCGCCAGCATGTGCAGGGCCCCCAGGATTGAGTCCAATTACCATAACTCACTTGGTCCTGGGCCTATTACCATCCACAGGAAGCTGGAACAAGCTGGGACGCTCCCACTGGCCACCATCTGTATTGACAGGGCTAAATTCACTAACATATTCCCAGGCCGTCAGGTCTTTGGAGGTGTAGATAAGCAGTTTGTGGAGGTTGGGCAGTGAGACCGTCATGACTCAGTGCTTGCTTGGCTCATACCAGAAGACGAATGGGTCACGAAAGTTAAGATACTGGTCGGTATATTGGCTGGGAGGCTCTAGGATCACTCGGCTGTCAGGATATTCAGTCCAAGCAAGGCCGTTGTCTGTGCTGAAGGCGATTGATTGAGATTGCCGGCCGGCACGCACAGTTTTATTGCTGGGTAAGGTGAGATCGGATGTATAAGACGACGTGTGGACGGCCACAAGAGGAGGTCTCTTGCTATGTTCAAGACCTGAAGTCATGGCAACATCAGAGACAGCACTCCTGGAGAAATAGAATTCATTCAACGATCCGGCTGGAGAGTCGAAGGCGTTGAGGGCGACGGGTAACTCTTTCCGGCGCATGAGATCGTCGCTGACTGCGTGACCCCAGGACACATTTCCCCAGACGTTGCCTGTAGGGTTGTACCGAAAGTAAATATGATATTTGCCTTTATGATAGATGAGGCCATTGGGGTCATTCATCCAGTTTTTGGCTGGAGTGAAGTGATATTGAGGACGGTAGTCCTCGGTATAGGATGTCGCACTGACAGCTGCCAGCAAGCAGGGAAGAAGATGGGAGAGTTGGAGTTGCATCTTTGACTGAATGGGTTGAATTGATTGATGATCCGCATATCCCCTCGGTTCGATCTCTTACTGTCGAGCATGTCTCTCAGCATCATCTTCATCATTGTCGATCTCCTCTCCGTCACGCCGGTTATCCCGATCGGTGTCATCAATCCATTTTGGAAGTTTGCATTTGTCTTCAAATGTTCCACCGATACGATCGTGCTAGACGACTTCGAGACCGCACGAGATAAACTAAGTCGGTACAAAATGGAGCAGAACTATCCGCTCCCTTTCAGCAGACCTGGCAGTCAGATACAACACCAGATGCCGAGGGCAGGCGGGAACATTTTCCATGATAGATGTTATCGTGAAAGCTTCAGTGTGACGGTTGAGCATTTGGAAGGGGCTGGGGATTCTACAATTAGTGCTCCGACACGAGCAAGCAAAGGGATTTCTTGATGCTGGGCCGCTTTTAGGCAGAGCACATTCATAACGCCCCAGAATCAACAGAAATGCCAGTGCCATGATCCTCTGACTGAAATCCATGTGGTGACCATTCCTTTATTAAGCGCAGTTACATGGAAGCCTATGGATGTCAATGTGCAAAGGAGAGGTCAACTCGATACAATAGGCATAACCAAATGTGGTTATGAGTCAGGAGTACATCGGCCAAAGCCAACTTCCTATCAGGAGAGTTTGAAGAGTGCATGCCGAAGACAATGGCTGGGGCCTGATAAGCTAGAGCTAGAATTGATCCGGAAGCACAGCGCAGGACGTTCCATGCATGCACAAGCGTTGATATGACGGATGGTATAGTACATACGGTACCACAGGATGATTCGGAGTGGTTAAGATGCGGAGGAGATGATGCTTACAGGAACAAGATCCCCTTATAACCTGGTCGTTATCAACATGCCAGAGTCCTCAGGGAGCTTTGACAATTCCCGCAAGCGAGGTGAAGCACGGATCGAGGGCTTGCTCAAGCTTGGAGATTCATCACTCAGATGGTGCCCGTCGAGCATCGACCATGCGCTTAGTACATTGATGCCGTGTCCAGCTCTCGAATCCGATAGGCCAGTTGAAAGGGAAATGATGATCAGCACGCAAGGATCTGATAGTGGAAATATGCGTACGAGGATAGGACAAGGCTTGAGCTCAAACAGCGAGCGTTGTCCAGGCTGAGGCTGCTGGCTAACGAGGGACTCTCGGAGTTCCAGATGTGTGCTAGCCGACTTCAGGGCCGTCATGGTGCTATATGCCACGGGATAGTGGTCCTCCCGCAATGTAACGCAGCGCTATGAGTGGAAACGACGCCAGTAAGCGAGGTGTCTGCTAACGGGCTTCCAGAAAGTGAATGGAAGTTGGGATGACTCCTCTGCGTGTCAGAGTGTTACATCGCGTCTTCCTGTCGGCACGACAAATATCAACAACCTGGATGGCCATTGGTAGGGATTGGGCGAGGTTCCAAGTGGTATTGATCAAGCTTGTTTTTGAGCAGTGTCTTTTAAATCGCGTTAGGAATAACCGAATTGTGCGGGGGAGTTCCGAGGAAGTATGTCGGTAGATCCCTTGTCCTGAATGGGGACACTGCAGGTAGCTGCCCAACTTCTACCAGCTTCTCTCATCTGGAGATAACTCACTTCATATCGCGTCACGCGAATTAGAAATACTCGTGTGAGCAAGCATAACCATCTGTGGACGATTCAGTGACAGTATATCCTTCCAACCACATGAGAGATTATGCCACGATCCTAGCATTCTCTGGTTCGCCTAGGCTTGAACCCCCTGAGCCTCGAGGGTCAGCCTCAAGTGTCCAGCCCTCCACGGTGCCATGGCTGCTAATCGGGCCTCCTCTAATTTTGGCCGAGTAGGATTGATGTGTGTAGAGGCTAATGGTCGCATACCCCTATAGAGGACATCTCTGTGGGTGTAGGCGAGAGTTCAGGACTAACCAGATATGCACGTTCCCTATGAGTGGTGGTGGGATCATCTTGCGAATGTACGTCTGTGCGTTCTAGCAGGAGCATTATGCAGGACAATGACCAGTAAGCTGGTCTGTGAAGATTTCAAGCTAGATTACCGGTTTCAGAACGACAGGTTTTACGGCAATTTTGCTTGTTTCACATCATACAAACACTCTTACGGGCCCATTCGTACCTCCGCACACTCAACCCTACCTTGCATGCTTCATTAATAGTTACAGATCTTGGGTAATATCGAAACGAGATGCTTTGGTCCATCTCGTTGAGATACTACTGCCCTTCATGCAGCGCTGAATTTGGATGAGATGAATCGAGCTAATACACTAGAAGGAATACCAAACGACTGAACCTCTGGGTAGTTGATTTTTCTAACGCTTGCTCATCTGAGCTTCTGAGTCTTTGGCCGACAGTAGGCCGAGTCTCAGGAGCTGCTTTGAGGATTCCTTTGAACATTGCTTTTGCTTACTAGAGCACTAAGCATCAGGCGACCGGTTGAAGGAATGCTGGGACTGTTTGGAGGTTTGACTAGATGGCTAGCTACCACCCAAAACAGTGTCGTGCTGTATTAGAACTGTGTTTGAGGACATTATCGCACAATCGCATAACTTCATCAAGGGTCGCCGAGTCCTGCATTAAATAGCCACGCACGTGTTCCAACACAGTACATCAGATATACTTTGTCAACAATTTTACTCTTATTTCTCTATGAACCGTGTGCCACTCCTCTTCTCCCGACAGCCATCTAGCTCTTTCCAAGCTCCTTCGCGCGGTCAGCAGCAGCCTTGACAGCCTTATCCACAATCTCCTTGAGGCCAGAGTTCTCAAAGCTGACAAGAGCAGCGTGAGTAGTACCGTTGGGGCTGGTGACGTTCTTTCGTAGCTGAGCGGGCTCATCAGAGGACTCAACAAGCATCTTTCCAGCACCGAGGCAGGTCTGTGTGGCGAGACGAGTAGCCTGCTCCTCAGAGAGACCAAGGCCAACACCGCTGGAGATGAGATGTTCGACGAAAGCGAAGAAGTAAGCAGGGCCAGAGCCTAGACATGTTGGCAATGGTAACACTATAGGATATCAAGATGAACTTACCAGAGATACCAGTGACGACGTCAAGGAGATCCTCCTTGTCAACCCACTCAGCAGCCTTGCTCACACTCCCCAAAAGCGCGGACGTCAACTCCCTCTCCTCCTTCGTCACATCCCCCGCCGCATAAAGCCCACTCGCACCCTCGCCCACAAGCGCAGGCGTATTCGGCATAACACGCACAATAGACGGCGCCTCACCCGCCTCGCCCCTGGACCACTGCGCAATCCTCTCCAGCGTGATACCCGCCGCGATGGAGATAATGACAGGCAGACTGTCCCTCTTGGCCCAGGCAGAGCTCAACTCCTCGCAGACACCCTTTGCGACCTGCGGCTTCACAGCGAGGATGACCACATCAGCGTCGGCGGCGGCTTCTTTGTTGTCGGCGGTGGTCTTGACGCCTAGGTCGGCCATCTTGTTGCGGTTCACGTCCCAGGGCTCGGAGACGTAGATGTTGGACTGGGGGATGTTCTTGGCGAGGAGGCCGCCGATGATGGCGGCGGCCATGTTGCCTCCGCCCAGGAAGGTGATTTTGGCGTCTTGTAGTGAGGGAGTCATTGTGGCTGTGAGTTTTGATTGAAGGAGTGAGGAAGGGATGCGCTGAGGTGAGTCGGTTTATGTATCGTGGGGTTGGGTGATCACTGATGGCCGACCCCGCACCGGATTAACCCTGCGCTACTCTTTTTGCTTTATTGGCGATGGAGCGATAAATTCGTGACAAATTTGACAGCTTTTCGTCGGCATCAAAAGAAAAAAAGTCGATGTTTTCTTGGTAACCCGTTTGCTCATGATAGACTCGGGGGCCCGAGATTTTTTGTTGCATCTTGCGCCTCATGCTCGCTGAAATATCCATTCTCAGCTACCTCTTAGTTACACCGGCGCTGCACTTGTCATATACATTGAGAATTTCCCGAAATCAGAAACACCTCCTTCTCTCTCAATTATCAGCCAGATAGGTAGAATGCCAGAGCTCATTGTCGAGCTATTTACGTGAATCTTTGTCAACCCCACGCCCTGCCGCTTATTGGCGGCATTGTCGTGATCAACTGATAAGATAAGAGCAAAATGATGAGAATGGCCCAGCGCATTGGGAATAGGCTATTGTGACTCAATGGAGGCGATAGATCAGAGTTTACATTGATATCAAGATACTTCTGGAGGTGTTTGTTTTGGTTAATGATGAGATCCTGCTGATGGATTGCTTGTAAATGACCGGCGATTTGAGACATCATCTGGTAAAAAATATGTCGAATTAATCACAATGACTATACATGATCTGAAGCTTACCTGACGCTGCACATGTGTCAAATTCAATACTAAAGAAAGCTTTACAAGCCAACAACTCTTTGCCGATTTAATTAAATGCCTTGTCTCTCTTTAGACACGGAGATCTAATGTTTGGTCACAGTGTAGCTTCATCCGCTTATCCTTATCGATATGACGTCACTGATAACAACTTCACAAAAGCAACTCATGATACAGAGTAGTATCTTTGTTATACCCATCTGGAGTTTGACCTTATTCCTGTAAATGCATAACACAAAACCATTAATCATTCAGTTCTAGAAAACTCGCCGCCAACGCATCTTACAGCTGACTCTTATCAGGAAACTGGCGGAATATATCAGCAAGCTTCTTATCAATCGGCGCCGCCATAAGTCCCACGGCCGACTCAAACGGCGGGATTCTCTCCAGCGCTTTGATGACTCCTCGTCGGCACAAACTGCTTCGTACGCGCAAACTGCGTCGCCAAACTCTCCGTCTCTTGGCCCTGTGACTTGATCGCCCGGTCAAGAGCAGGCAAATCTCGGTTCTCTTCCTCTTCAATGTGCTCCCCCGGCAAACCCCAGATTTCTTCGATCTTGGCAAGATACTCAGGATCTTGGGCTTTCAGGTTCTGAAAGACCTTGAGAAGCTCCTTGACCTATAAAGTATCAGTCAGTGGTGGAGTGAAAGGGAGGTCAAGGTACCTGGTGGTGCTCTTGGCGATCTTCATCGGCTAATTGCTCTCCGTTCGGCGTTATCGCCCATGTATTTCTCCATAGCGGGATAGACAATGGGTTCTTCGCCCATTGAATGACGTGTGAGTTCCCAGACGATTTGGTTACCGAAGCGCTGCTGGTGATCATGGTCGATGGAGTTGACTACTTCGTTGTAATAGTCCTTTAGCTCACCATGGTCTTACTCTTTGACAATAGCATCTGAGACAGCCGACATAGCCTGCGACTTGGAAACGGAGGGGTTTCTCGTAGGTGCAGAAATGCTGGGGTCTGATGGCTGCGCGGAGCCGAGGAGTCAAAATTGCAGGAATTGAAGACATGACGATTGCGATTGGGATATAGATATCGAGAGCGATGATTACACAGACATAGGAATACAAGCCGTTCTTTGAAGTGGATGCCCTCTCCCTCCCTACATGCATACATATATAAGTTGTGGTATGAACACCGTGACGGCGGAACAACCAGCTTCACCGTCAGCCATTGCTCTCAGCCTCTCTCCGTGACGGTCATCCAGCGACAGGATTGTGCAACGCCAGAAATGATGCTGCTGACGATGCTTCGACCGACACCCAATCAAGGAACAAGGTATCATAACTGCTTGCCTATGATTCATCTTTTCTTGATCGCAGAAGAATAATGCTTCTCACCAGGCCATTAGCTCCGGGGCGGATGGCACTGTTGTCTCTGATAGGTTGTTGACGTGCTCGATCCTCGATCAATATTCCCCGATTGTGACGGAGAAATTACCCCGAGATTTGTATTGGGATGCGGCTGGAACGAAAAGTTAATCGGAAAGAGACTTATCAACGGTTGGGAGTATCTCGATCACCGTCGCGTCAGTGAGTTGAACATTGCAATACTCACGGTATCAAGAATATCATTACGCTTGATCATAAGCAATCGATTGCAAGGAATATTATTACCTACATAAAAGTCGCCCAAGCATTACGCCATAGTCAAGTCACAGCTACGCCATCGACTTTTCATAGATCAACCCGTCATACCCAGTCTCCAGACTCCACTCCCCTCCGGTGATACAGCATCAAGCCAATTTTATTTCCATGATCATAATGTCATTGACTCAATCTTTTGGAATCATCGGCCTTCGCCCCCCTTAGCAATTGAGTGCTCGACGGCATGATTACGTCTCTACGCATCATAGTGGGAAATCAATGCACGTCGGTAGTTGAAGAGGACAAGAGGTAGTTGTAACTTGTAAGATAGCCGGTGAATGTGGATAAAACGCTAGATCTGCTCGTGCATATTCCGTCTGCATTCGACTTTATCTCATCTGATCAATCATGTCGTCTTCTCTCTTACGGAGTGCGATGCTCCTCGCTGCAGTGGGTGCTGTAACTGCTGTACCTGTTGTTTCAGAGGCTCAGACGACAGTCTCATCCTCTGGTCCAGCGGGTACGCCCCAGCCCTACAGCTTCGTGACTTCTCACGGCCCCTTCAAGGGAACACCTACCACCACAGGAGCACTCTCAACTACAGTTCTTGCATCAGCTATCCCCGAGCGTCCCCCTCCTCCAGGATCTTTCGACTACCCCGCCAATGGCAGACTGAACGCTCCTCAGCCTGCACCCTACACTCCAGACGGGGGTGTCGGCACCAACGGCTCTGCACCTGTATATCGTGTACAGAGTGACTTTGACTACCAATCCCTCGCTCTAGCTCTGTACCAAGAGTGGATTGAACTCGATCTCTTCCGCTGGGGTCTCGCCACTTTCTCAAAGGCAGAGTTTGACGCCTACGGCATCAACGATGAAGATCGTTTCTTGATCGAATACATGGCGCGTCAAGAAATCGGCCACGCAACAGTTATCAGCAACATGCTCGGCCCCGAAGCTCCCAAGCAGTGCACGTACGACTACCCCGTCTCCAACATCCCCGAGTTCATCGACTTCAACCAGAAGCTCACGCGCTGGGGCGAGTCAGGCGTGTACGGCTTCCTGCCGCACCTGAACTCTGGGCCTGCGGCGCAGTTGTTGCTGCAGAGTATTACCATTGAGGCCAGGCAGCAGATGATCTTTAGGCAGTTTGGCGGTGCCTTTGCTATGCCGGAGTGGCATACGCCTGGTATTCCGCAGAGCTGGGCGTGGACGTTGTTGGCACCGTATATTTCGAGCTGTCCTTATAACCAGACGAGACTTGTGTGGCAGAACTTTCCGTCGTTGAATATTCTGAACCAGCCTAATCCTGCGCGCATCAATGGGTCTGCTGTGTGGAATGAGACGACTGGCGGATATGCCAATACTTTGTCTACCAAGGACATAGATGAGGATGAGCTTTGCGTCAACGCTACTGAGACTGGAGAGAACTGCAAGGCTGCCATCACACACAACCGCACCGTTCCTCTGTCCTACCCCGGTCGCCAGGTCTTCTTGAACTGGGACGCACCCGGCAAGCCCGTCGGTCCCAACAACAGCTACATCACCTCCACCAACGTTAAGGAGCCCAAGTTTGCTGCGTGGGTTTCACAGCTCAACGTCACATACTCTCCTCTTCAGAACATCAGTCTTGAGGACAGAACGGCGTATACTATCCAGCCTAATGTTTCGACTTGGCAGGGCGATCCCGCTATCAACGGGACTATGTTCCTTGCATTGACGGATACGGAACTTTATGTTACTCCTTATAACCTTACGATGATCAACCCTCACGTTGCCGCTCTGGCCGTTTACCAGGCAGGCTAAGTCAGTCAGTCATCGCTGGCTTTAGCCTTAGATTTGCCGATAAGGTAATGAGGGACATGGTTTATGGGTACTTGTACAAATTTTTTCCTCGTGTATAAAACCACGACTTAATGACATTCACATCATTACTCGATCCGGATTTGAATGATGAAACTCAATTGCGTGACGGGAATGAAATGCTATAAACAATTTGCCTTGAGACTTTCGCTCAAATATCGTGATAACCATAGAGACCCTCTTCCAAGCCCTTGATCTGAAGCGCCAACAGCTTCGAGTAGTATCGGCACAAGGCCAGGTTACCACCGTGGTACCAGAATCCAGTATGTCCACTCTTCTGCCAAATAGTCCTCATCTCACCCTCACCATTGAAGCCCCAGGCATCATTCACCTTATCCGCGATCGCATCGCCAAACATAACCCTCGTCTGCGTTCTCATGTTCTGATATCCCGTGGCGAACACAATCTCATCAGCCTCAAGCTCCGAACCATCCGCAAATCTCACTCCATGCGGCAAAACAGTCTCAATCTCTTGTCCGTGCTTAATCTTGATCTCGCCGTCGACGATGAGCTGACAAGCACCGACGTCGATGTAGTAACCGCCTCCGCGCTGGAAGTACTTAAGCAAGAGACCAGCGTCATCAGGACCAGCGTCGGTCTTGAAACCGGCTTTGTTGAGACGAGACAGAATGTCCTTGTCGAAGTCTGCTTGCTTCTTGGTCGTTGTGACAGAGAGGGCTTTGAACACGGGAATGGGGAGACCGTGGATCAGCAGATCGGCGTCATCGACGGGGGGGCCGTCTTCGGAGTAGACGCCCTTGAGACCAATGTCGATGATGGCCTTGGAGGAAACGACATGGGTGCTGGATCGCTGGACCATTGTGACGTGATAGCCCTTTTCAAGGAAATCCTGCGCGATATCGTGGCCTGAGTTGCACGATCCAACGACAATAGCCTTCTTACCCTGGCTGTTGTCACGAGCACCAGAGAATTCAGAAGAGTGACAGAGACGATCGCCCTTGAAGTCGGAAATACCCTTCACGTCAGGCATGTTCTTCTTGCCAGAGTGACCAGTAGCCTGGATGAGATGTCGAGGGTACAGAGTTCGTCGCTCCTTGGTACCATCATCCTTAATCCGTTCAACGGTGACATCCCATCGCTTCTTGGCATCGTCCCACTTGGTCTCAACTAGGGAAGTCTTCGTCCAGATGTTGAGCTCAAGAAGAGTGGCGTAGGCCTCGAAGAATTGAGCGAGCTTGTCCTTTGGTGTGAAGATGGGCCATTGGGGAGGGAACGGGAGATATGGCATGTGATCGTACCAAACCGGGTCATGGAGAACGAGTTGGTGGTATCGCTTGCGCCAATTGTCGCCGACGCGATCGTTCTGGTCGATTGCGAGGGCTTCGACGCCGAGCATCTTGAGACGGGCAGCGGCTGTGAGACCAGCTTGGCCAGCACCTAAAACTGTTAGCTATCACCAATACTTGATAGAGAGTAAGTATTACCTACCGACGATCAAAACAGCAGGATCGCTACCATCGGCGAAATCAGCCTCAGCCTCTCGCCGCTGCGCCCAGTTCTTTCGCCCAGGCTTTCCTCCATGCTCAACGCCATGCGATCGATGATCGTTGATCGCCTCCTCAAAGCCCTTCAGCTCCTGAATTCTCGTGTAAAACGTGAAAATCTTCCACTCGTCATTCTCCTCGATTAATCTCGCAAGACCCAGTCCCTTACCGCGCACAGTCTCAATCTCAAAAAAGAACTGTACGCCCTGGACTTCACCCGCGCCATCGGTGGGCAAGAACTGAGGTTTTCGCACAGGAGCTGAGCTATCGACCTCAATTCTGGTCAGGCGAAGACCGTCCTTTGATTCAGAGCAGGACGTTAGGAATGAGAGGATGTTGGAGGGGCCCTGGACGGTGCGGAAGTTCCAGGACAGGGCGAGATGATCGCGCCAGAAACCGTCTTCGGAGAATAGACGGGCGAGAGCTGTGAGGTCTTCGTTCTTGAGGGCTGTGTTGAAGGCGGTTACGAGGGAGGTGGCGATTTCTGGCGGGTTTGAGGAGGAGGGCTTTTTGGTTGCGGGCGGGAGCTTTGCGAGGGCGATGTTTGTTGAGCCGGGGACTGCCCACGCTGGGGAAGTCCGGGGGATGCTCTGAGGAATAACGTCGCCCATTGTGATACTTGTAAATGTAACTGTAAGTTGGTTGTAGAGGCAGAGAGGATGATGAGAGAGAGAATGTTGACGATGGAGTGGACGAAAAGGGGAAGATGGTTGGGTTTAAGTAAGGCAGCCTCAAGTGAAACATGCATAACCAAACACAAGCCGATAGGTTCCAAGCCCGCTGATCGACGTTACATTTCCCTGCTGTAATTGGACTTCCTCCCGTTTCCGTTGCCCGCCAACTATAGCCCCTCCCCCGCCTGAAGCCCCGCGCTTTGTCGAGCGGTTACGACTACGGTGCCTTCTTCAGCGGAATCGGCTCCGGGAGATCCTTCTATTGGCGGTTCCGTACGACTCGGTGCTGAGGATGGAGTAAATCTGGGATGAGGAGGTCGTGAGGCTGATGGTCGAGGTCGAGGTTGTTTTGAAGGTTGAGGTGAGGGTTGAGGTGAACGAAATTGAGTTTGGCCTGCCGGGTGTTTCACCGGTATCGGGTCATACCTGCAGATACGACTGCAGATTTTTAATTCGATATGTGCCGCTTTTCCCGCTGGAGCTTTGATGGTGGATCCTATGACTCTTCGCCGAAAGATAATCGTCCTTCTGATAGAAGTAGCTATACTAAACTCTGATATCAATGCCGAAGCGATTGTCGTATTGATATTGGTTAAAATTGAGGCCCCTACATGAGACCCTTGAGAAACGCCGAGCTGATGCCATCAGTACATGGCATGAAGTTGCATGGCGTGCCATTGAGATCTGCTTACATCTCTTGGCAGATGAGGCTCTTGGAGTGACGTCCAGGGTCAGCTTACTCTTGGCCCCTGCCCCTTCAGGATGAATGACGCGAGATGACTGGCAAGCACCGGTCGGAGCTGAGCAGGGTTATTCAGTGACATTTTAGCCTTTCTTGTGATTGACTGCATCCTGGCTGTCTCGTCGCAGAAGCCTTGGCGTGTCAGATCGAGTGCTGCTATCTCCTCCTACGCTACTCTGTACTATCTAAGTACATTGGCATCGGAGCATAAAGCTAACCAGATAAATAACTAAGCCAAGTTGCGACGCCACAACTCCAACATCTAAAGTTGGGAAAACTGTGCAGAAGCCCTGTTGGATCATTGAGCCAAGATTACTTTCGTCATCCAGCGTGTCAGGTCTGACATTCTCGGGAGATCGATCTACCCGCTCCAGCTCTACAGTGAGGAACCCAACCTCCAGATATGCTTTCTTGACTTCCCGGGTATCACCGTATCATTCCCCTCAACCGTCTGCACAACCAGTCCCTCATAATCTATCCTCGAACCCTGTCGATGCCGCAATGATAGCAAGAATGCGCGACTCTTCGAGGAACCAAGAGATTCCAAACTGTCGAGCAGAAGAGTACAAGAAAGCCCTTGCCAAGTAGGACTTCCAGATCCAACTTCAAAGTGATGGTAAGATGAGTGTTCGTTCTCCTGAGCGGTATTCCCTGAATCTCCGGGGTCCCCGACTGTATACACAATGTACACCAGGTCCAGCATATCAAGCCTCATGAGTGGTGCTGTAAAATAAAGTTCCTTCTTCGTGATATGGGAAAGATTTCTATCGTCATCGGACCGTCGGTGGAAACGGCTCAAGTTGCTCGACCCAAACTCCCATGGTTCACGCGTGTGCAGGCGGAAG
Organism: Fusarium xyrophilum; assembly: GCA_008711595.1. Lineage (NCBI taxonomy): Eukaryota > Fungi > Ascomycota > Sordariomycetes > Hypocreales > Nectriaceae > Fusarium > Fusarium xyrophilum. Next base: position 15,204 of record VYWZ01002606.1, read on the forward strand.
TGAAAACCCTAGGTAATAGTGTTAGTATTGTGCCTCATTTTATACAGAGACTAGCGGTAAAGATACTTTTTACCATGCTAACTGACTGAGATAGTCGGATCCTCTCTTCAGCTCGTATGAACCATTCGTGGGTTTCGCCAGACCGGAGCTTTGACCAAGAGGCCAATGAATATTTCTCCATGTATCTAAAAAGCTTCCGAGGTAATGGATCGGCATTCGTCAGGCCTGCATCTTGATAAGCTGGGAGTAAAAAGAGCGTTTGATATAGCGCGTGACCAGTCTCACATGACCTTTCTAAATCACCAGGTGTCTCATGATGATCAAGTTATTGTTTCTCAGTGTAGAGTCGGTCTAGATTATCCCCGACTTCAGCTTGATTTCGCGATATTGCAGGATACTTGGCGCACAACGTCCCCTCAGACGCAGGTATCTCTTCTCGGAGTTTGGACTCCAGCACATCTGAAGTTTTAAGTCGGTCATTGCCAGTCAAGTGAGGTGAAGCTAAACTAAGTATGAAACTGGCGTACTGGTTAGAGAATGACTGAAGGTTCTCCGAGAATTATTGGGCGGCTGCAGATAACATAAGGTTATACGGCAGTTTTATCAGGCTCTCTCCCAAATTTAGCCAACATTGAAAAGATAACTGACTCCTTCTCGAGCCGCAGTTCAATATTATCAAGTTACACAACTGGACAACTACTGAACAACTGCCTGCGCCATCTAACAATGGGAAAGTACTGTGGGCGAGAGACGACTTTGAGTTTGGCCCCATACTACCGGTAGACTGTGGACCAAGCGTCATAAATGCAAATAGGATATGAAATGCTAGCATCTTTCAATTGTAGTCATATAATATTGACGAGAAAGAGGTAGAAGGCGTTGGTTGATATTCCTCAAAGGCAATGTCATCTCCACAAGATCTATCCACCCAACATTAAAAGGTTGTGGTTTGACAGCTTGTTCATCTTCCTTACCCTCAATACACCACTCATCGTTAACTCTACTCTAAAGAGCTTGACTGGCTTAACATTCCTAGCAAGCAACTTCATTTTATTTATCAATACTTCCGTCAACCGTCACGTATGGCCTTGCCATTACTCATTTTAATACCTCCGTCGGTATAGGTGGCGTTGAGCAACAACTATCAGAAGAAGATCTGATCTGATTGTCCTTCTAAGTTCTCTCGACCGGAATAATCCCCCAGCCACAAGTCTCAGCTGCAAATAAAACTTCTAGCTCCTGACTGACCTTTAATACTTATAGCCAACCGAACACCGAAGTAAGTTCATACAGCCAATACTCATCCATTCTCTCTGTTCCGACAGCATTTCTCAAAACCACGTCATACACATACAAAATCTCAAAACGATCCTTCAAGTACTTCTTTAGCCCCTCTATAGTCTTCTGCTGAACCTCACCCGATCCATCTGCTAACAGATCAATGACCGGCATGTCCCTTTCAAGAGTACCTTGAGGCCGGCCAGCAACCCACGACTCAGTAACCCCAAGAGAAAACCAAAAAGCTCGATGCGGGATATTCTGTGCCGGGAAGTCATAGTTCTCCAGGGCGTGGTCATCCAGAAACGACAGAAAATTGTCAACAGAAAGCGACGGCACTCGTTCTGCCCCCCGAGACTCGATAGCTTCAATGAGGTTCAGGTAGATGTACATCTGCAGCGCCACGCTTGAGACAAGATCGAGTCCAAAGGCGTGACCCCAATGAAGACCCCGTAGGTCAGGTAAAGGTACCTCTTTGGCAAGACGGACAATCGCGAATAACGCCTCACGCCGAGTGGATTTGTCATAGCTGTAGCGGCTACAATGACTAGCATCTTGGCTGCGTCAGCCAGGTTGGCATCAGCGGTGGTATAGAAAGGCTCCCAGTCACTCTCCGGATCTTTCGCTCTTCGTTTCCAATATTCGAGATCCTGATGCGACGGCTTCAGCGGGTTGTGGAGTGCCGCGTTATCTTCATGAGGATCGAGACCGAGATGGCGCTCGGCGAAATAGAGCACATTGTCAGAAAACAGCTTTCCGCTGACTGGTGCTAATTCAATTTTCGTCGTCTCGGTGTCGGAGAACTCCCGGATAGTTGTCAGGGATACGCGGTTAAAGTGGCCGATAACCGCTTCCTGCTCAGGGAAAACCCAGCGATGTCAGACTATAGCTGCCTTGTTGCTCAGCTGGAGCGAGTGAGAGATGGGGAGCGATCAAGTGCCATAGGATCTTGTGATCAAGATGCATTTTGAAAGATTATTGTTGATGTTGTTGAAAATGAGGGATGGTGACATCGGCTCGGAGGTGTGAAACTTGAGCGTGTTTTGCGTCCGTTACCGTGACTAAAGATATCTCCATTTATGTATATATGCTTTGATATTGCATGTTTAAAGTATTCTCAAATTTGTTATCCAGAATTTCCCATTTTGTAGTTCAGAAACCCGACAATCATAGGGAGAGGTTACTCAGAGTATAGCTATATTGTTTCCAACTATCATGGCCAAGTAATGGATCGAATTCCTGTGCTGTTCTTGCCGGTTGCCTTGTTTTGATTAACCAAGTCTGTTGGTCGCACTCAAGTTCAGGGTTGCTCTAGCGATTAATATATCTCCCTTGATTGCTTGCTAAGCGTTGAAGCCATTTTGGATTGCTGATCAGACTTTCCACACACGTCAGAGATATGTAACGTAAGTGACCCACTT
>VYWZ01002613.1:0-10600 GCA_008711595.1 Fusarium xyrophilum
GTCTCTTTTCTTTGCTCTTGTCTCACTGTCTCTACCAATCAACGCCAACAGAAAAAGTCGCCCAACCCTGGATTTGAGGCTCATGCAGGTCTTCTCACCGGTAACGCATCCCTGCCTCCCTTGGCTACTCCGCCCCCACTCATGAGGCCCTCCTCGGACGCCGGGAGGGCGGCGCCTAACAAGGGATTTGAAATCGGCCGGGGTCAGGACCAGAGCATGGTCTGAACTCTGGGGTGGTGTGAGTCGTGACTCGCAAGGACGCGAGATTCTGATTGATATTATGACAGGGCACAACAGTCGAACGTGAGGAAAATCAATACGACTCTTGGTTTACGAGTCAGCCTGTCAGTTTGACGAAAAATGATGAGATGTGATTTTGGTATGGGCTTGGAAAAATCAGATCGATGCTGGATATAAACGGAAAGTTGGAAATGTTGATATCAAAAAGACTTTGACCACTGATCAAATCTAGATGCCTCCCTTCTGCATATGCATTTCCATCTTGTCTCTTCCGTCTATATTCATGCATGTTCAACACACACCGCAGACACCCAACCAGCCACACTCCTTCTTCGTACTCGTAGTCTCATACCCTCCAGATAGCATCAGCCGCCTTGGCCACCATGCCCATCTCCTGCGTGTCGTGTACCCTCACTATATCCGCGCCGCCCTGAACCGCCGCTGCCACCGTCGCCGCCGTGCCCCAAGCCCGTTGCTTCGGCTCCGTGACTCCCGTGATCTTGCCGACAAAAGTCTTCCGGCTCGAGCCAACAAGCCATGGCAGGCCCTGAAGCCCCGGCCAGTATCGCAGCTCCTCCAGCCGTCGAAGAATCTCGAGGTTCTGCTCTCCCGTCTTGGCGAAGCCGATGCCCGGGTCCAGAATCATGCGCCACCGCCGGATACCCGCCGTCTCGGCCGCTGCTACGCGCTCGAGAAGCTCAGATGCTATTGTGGGGATGAGTCCGTCTGGATACGAGGTCAACTTTGTCATGGTCTGCGGCGTCCCGCGCATGTGCATCAGACATATCGTCTTCTCCAGACGGCCCGCGGTAGAAAGCATATCTGGGTCCAGCAGACCAGCCGAAACATCGTTGATGATGTCTGCTCCACTGGCAATAGCTTCCTCAGCAACGGATGCACGATACGTGTCAATGCTGATAGCCACATCACGAGCTTCAGGAATCGATCGGATCAGCTGAACGGCGGGCACGACTCGAGATGCTTCTTCCTCGGCTGATACTTCTGGTCGACCAGGGGCAGTTGACTGGCCGCCAACATCAATAATCGAAGTCCCGTTGTTGACCATATTCATAATGGTATGAGCGAGGTTGTCTCGATCGTGAGAACCACCATCTGAAAACGAATCCGGCGTCAAGTTGAGAATGCCCATGACATGGGTCTTGCGCTTTGCAGCAAGAGGCGTCAAGGAACCTGCCGTCGAAGAAAGCGGTGTCATGGAAGACATTGGCTCGCCAAGGGACAGCTCATTTAGATTATCCTGGATGAGCTTCCACGGTTCCGTCGGATCCAATGATTTTGCCGGAACGAGTCTGCAACTTGCCGTTAGAATACCTCGATTGTGTTTTCCTGTGCAACGTACTCGGCCAGGGGTCTGAGAACAAACTCTCGCTCCAATATGCCGATATGGGGAACCTTGAGCCGCTCGTGGTCAACCTTTTCGTCGCCGTACAGAAGTATGTCCAGATCAATGTTACGCGGACCCTTGTCGATGACCTTTTTCCGCCCCATGTCATTCTCAATGGCTTGCAGTTGATCTAGAAGAGCTATAGGATCAAGTTCTGTCTCGACCTAGTAGGTTCGTCAGCGCGGGAACGCGAACGGACGTGTTTGATATACATACCTCACAAGCGCCGTTGACAAAGCGATCCTGGTCAGTAACATACATGGGCTCTGTCTCCCAGAGGCTACTGGTCCTCTTGACTCTGATTCCTCGGCGGTCCATCTCATTGCATGCCCGCTCAATCTCAGCAACTCTGTCTCCCATATTGCTTCCAAGAGCGATATATGCCGTCTTCTTTTGCGGTCCGCTGCTCCCACAGCCACCTCCACTTGCGCAAGCACATCCACAGGCATTGCGCTTGAGCCCAGGCATGTCGCATCTTACAAGAGGACGGAGGCGCGCATGGTGGACATAAGATCGCTGGTGAGGCCTTGTTGGCGTCAACGAACATCGCAATACCGGGGCGAAAGCCAGGACAGAGCCGGGAGAAGCATGTTGGCAGTTGCTTCTGAGGCTCTGAGCAAGCAATCGCGGTGAGAGAAGACGTTGTCCCATGGTGAGCGGCGCTGCTTCAGCTACATGACTGACGATTCAGAGCATGTTTTGTTGAGTGAGTTCGGAGGATTGAGGCCGATAAAATTTTGCATTAACGAGACACGAGGGGTGGGATTAGTGTCTTCAACCGTGCTAACAGCTCTTGATGAATTCTGAAAGGCTGAGTATGAGGCTGTAGCGGGTTTTGCGATACTTTTTGGCGGAGAAAATAAGCTGACGGGAGCGGCATAGGGCTACGCGGTTGAGCTCTTGCGTTTCCGAGCTGACTGTACGGGGAATGCGATGCATGTGAGGTGGTCGTTACGATTCATGTCACGGGGTCTTTCGAGTCTTGGGTCTGGTCTTTACTGACTGTTTCTGCCGCTAGAACAGCACGATCATTTTAGCAGGTGCTTCGGGCTTTACCGAGTTCCGTCGCTAAAAGTAACAGTAACAATCGAGTCAGGCCATTCTCACTCCATTTTCAAAATTTGTTAACAGCTTCTCCTCTTCCGTCCCGAGGCATCTTCCCCGGATTCATAGTGACACTATCCCCAATGCGGGAACTGCTCCTACTCCACACTCTTCCTGCTCAGGCTGAGACGACACTGTAGAGACTAGACCTCGGCATGTGGTCCCTCCTTCCTAGGTAGTTCCTGCCATCGCGTTTCCCTGCGAAACCCCCTCTCTATCTGCTGATTCTTTTTATACCCCGGATTTCTTCTCCATCTCTCGATTCCTCCGTTTCTTTATCAATCAACCTAAGTCAGACGCGACACGATAGATAGCATCATCTAGACAAGGACAAGCAGACAAGCAGACAAGCAAACAACATGGCCTCACCACGTACGTCATCAGCGCAATCCCCGTATTCCTCAGCGATCGCTAACATGTTCCCCCACAGAGAAGCTCCGAACCCCTATCACCGATCTTTTCAAGATCCAACACCCCGTCCTCCTCGCGGGCATGAACGTTGCCGCCGGCCCTAAGCTCGCTGCCGCTGTCTCCAACGCTGGTGGTCTCGGTGTCATTGGTGGTGTCGGATACACTCCTGACATGCTGCGCGAGCAGATCGCTGAGCTCAAGAGCTACCTCAACGACAAGAACGCTCCCTTCGGTGTTGATCTGCTCCTCCCCCAGGTCGGCGGCAGCGCTCGCAAGACCAAGTAAGTCCGGACACCCCAGATTCGTGGCCCTCGGCCTTGAGATTTTGCGATCACATGCAGACCTCACTAGTGACGAACAAAGCGCTGACATATGACACTTCGCAGCTACGATTATACCAAGGGTAAGCTCAACGAGCTCGTCGACATTATCATCGAGGAGGGCGCTAAGCTCTTCGTCTCTGCCGTCGGTGTTCCCCCCAAGGCTGTCGTCGACAAGCTCCACGCCAATGGCATCGTTTACATGAACATGATCGGTCATGTCAAGCACGTCCAGAAGTGCCTTGACCTCGGCGTCGATATTATTTGCGCCCAGGGTGGTGAGGGCGGTGGCCACACTGGCGACATCCCCACAACCGTCCTCATCCCCGCTGTGGTCGACATCTGCAAGAAGCACAGGTCTCCTCTCACCGGCGGCCCCGTCCAGGTCATCGCTGCTGGTGGTATTCACAACGGTCAGCTCCTCGCTGCTGCGCTCATGATGGGTGCTGGCGCTGTCTGGGTCGGAACTCGATTCATCCTCACTGATGAGGCTGGTGCCCCCGAGGCTCACAAGGAGGCCGTCCGCACATCTGGCCACGACGACAACATCCGCACCATCATCTGGACTGGCCGTCCCATGCGTGTCCGTAACAACGACTATATCAATGACTGGGAGGTCAACCGCCAGGCCGAGATCAAGGAGCTTGTCGCTAAGGGTGTGATCCCCTACGAGGCTGACCTCGATAAGCTCGCCGAGGCTGCTAGTGACAACGATAGCGATGACGACGAGGATCTGTTGGACAAGTACCGACCTTATCTCATGGGTAAGTGTGCTGCTGTTGTCAACGAGCAGAAGCCTGCCAAGGCTGTCGTGGATGAGTTTGTAGACGACGCTGTCGCCTGGTTGCAAAGGGGCAACAAGATGATTGCCAAGCTGTAAAGAACCCATAAGATACCATGTCTTGTCATTTATCCTTGATTTTTTAGTATATTTGTAGACTACGAGCATAGTTTGCTTGGATTTACCATTAACAGCCTCAATTGATTTGGAGTAACATTCCTCATAACGTCTCCTTGAACAGATATCTATCTGTCCTTGTAAAGGTCACGCCACTCTCTTCCGTGTATGAAATACCACAATGAAACAAATGATACGTTTTTGATTTCATAAACTAGGAAAACATCAAACCTATTTCATACTTCGAGTAACCAAGCAGTCAACATTGACTTCACACATGTACGCCAGCTCCAAAAAGCATCCCGACCCCAGATTCATGCCAAAGAGCATCTTCTCCGCGCGCCAATTCTCGGTCGATAGTGACAATCGAACAGGCGCACGCCTCCTTTGGTTGTTCTTCTCATCTGCTGCCTTGTCACCAACAGGACGCTCCTCAGCTTGAGGGACAGTCACGCACACCTAAGCCTAAGCCTCGAGCCAATGGGGGGCAAACTTCATCTAGTTCCCGAGGTATGATCGAATGGCTCCCTGGAGTCGTGAAGACACCTCGCCGGCCATTTGTGTGAGGTTCTCGAGATCGTCACCAGCTGTGATACCAAACTTGCGCACAAAGTCCTTGGCGGCAGACTCGAGGTCGCCGTATTCCTCCTCGGGCTCATCCTCTGGTCGGCCGAAGTAGGCATTTGATGAAATGGCGGTTGCGCCCTCGAAGCCCTGGAGTCGGGTCTTGGCTTCAGCCTGAGAGTTGGGGTCATACGCGCCCTTTCCGAAGAACTCATCGGATGAGATGCCCTTTTGTGTACCGAACTTGTCGCGAGCATATCGCTCTGAGTCATCTACCATCGAATTAGTATCGTTTTATGTATTTTGTGTTCTTTCTAAAAACTCACCAACAGCAGCGGCCTTGACAGGTCCAACGGAACCAAAACCTCCGGCGTTCTTCTTGGGGGCAGCAGCAGCCTTGAGACCACCAATCTGTCCGAATCCCAGTCGGCCCATGCCCATGCCCAATCGCTCAACTTCAGCGTCAGACTTCTGGCGAGTATGCGATGAACTTGTGCCGCGGCTAGGGCTCACGGGCGTGGGAGAGATAATGGCGGCACCAGATCCAGAGGCATTCTTGGTCGCAAGATCCTCCTCAGCATCAGGATCGTACCCGAGCTTCGCGATTCGGTCAGCCTCTTCCTTAGCTTTGCGCTCCGCCTCGTCAAAGTCAATCACGTCGCTAGTGACCTTCTTTGCACCCAGCTTGGCAGTCTTCTTAGCACCGAGAACGTTGGCTTTTCGGGGACCGCTGGAAGTGGTCGTCTTGCGCAGAGCGGCGGAAGTGGTGATTCGGCTTGCAGGCTTGTTATCCCCAGTGGAAGATCGGGACAGAGGCGAAGCTGTACGAGCGATATCCTTGCCGTTACCCGAGTTCAAAAAGGGAGAAGGAGTGCGGCCGACAACAGGGGGGGTTCCGGTGCGAGAGACAGGAGGAGTAGGTCGCTTGATAGCAGGTTTGTCCCAGGAAGAGAAGAAGTCGTCGTCGGGCTCGCCAGCAGGGGTAGCGGCGCCGTCGTCGGTAGCATCAGTAATAACCACCTCGTTGGGGTATCTAGATACATGTCAGCTGAAGACAGGGGTCCTATTTGCGACGTAGAAACATACTCCTGGGCATCTCGCGCAGCGCGGCGCTTGAGCTCATCCTTGTACTTGGTGGCGGCGTTGGACTGGTATTTCGTCTTAGGGTCCTTGCTGTTGAGCGCCGCGGTACCGCCATTCTGCTGGAAGAACTTAGTGGCAGACTCGTTACCGCCAACCTTCATAATTCGGAGCTGGTCCCATTGCCACTCTGTTCCAACTCGTCAGCACTGAAGGCAATTATCTAAGGGAAGTGAATATGCTGGGGTCTACGTACGGTCGAGGTTCGTTGATCGCACAAATGAGATATGGACACCGAGGTTTCGGTGGTTGGAGGAGCAGTCAAGGCAGAGATAGATGCCAAAGGGGACGGATGTCCATGTTGGGTTCTTTTGGCCGCAGTCGAAGCAGATCTGATAGTAAGCGCATTGGTCAGCGAACGTTTCTCCTGAATGCGAAGAAATAGCTAATAGGTACATGCCTTGTTCGCAGGCTTAGTCTTTAACTTCTCGAAGATCTTGAGCGACTGCTGCTTTGAAGCAAGGGCGCTCATCTTGACTATTGGGCCGTAATAAGGCGGGAGTATAGAGGTGACACAGAAAGGCAAGCAACAGAAGAGGGCCCGTCACCGCGAAAAGGGGAGTTATATCCTAGCGTATTTGCGACGTGTCAAAGAGAGGACAGAATTGGATTGGGGGAGGGGGGGTAATTTTGTATTGCTAAGACAAGACAGGACAAGACAGAGTTGAGAATTAAGGAGAAGTGTAGTCAAGGGCAGTTGTCGATAAGGTGGTATATCGACGGCCGCTAGTCCTGTTTTGGCCACGACTGGCAACCCCACCTCGAATTATGCCCGGCGGTGGAGCCGCAACAACAACAACAACAACGCTGCAACTTGAGCTTCTAATTGAGCTTGTTAAAGCAGCTCGATCACCCAGTTTAGCTGACTCGCAATCAACTGATCAAGGCAATTGTATTTGTACAATGGCTATTGCCGAATCGCCAGGATGAAACCGACGACGAAAACTCTCATCGCGACCGGATCAATAGCCTTCCGGGGCATCCCATCAACGCTTCGACCTTTCCATATCTCGAGATACTATGCGACACAACAAGGCTTAGGAGCAGCGCCTCAAAGCTCCAAGTCGAAGCGAAGAGCAGTTACGCCGTTCAACGATAATGGATATGTACCTTGGATAGAGCTTTCGGTGGGAGAGAAGGCGGCGAGAGCGACGCAGCAGAGCTTCAACTTTGGCATGATCCTCGTTGGCCTCGTCCTCACTGTAAGTGGCTTTTGCGGCAGCACATACAAGAAGCATTGACGAATATTGTACCTCTCTTAGGGTGGCGTAGCGTATCTCCTCTGGACGGACGTCTTCTCCCCCGATAGCAAGATCTCCAACTTCAACCGCGCAGTCGACAAGATCAAACGTGACCCTAGTATAATCGAACTCATGGGCGACTCCAAGAAGATTACAGCGCATGGAGACGAGACATTCAGCAAGTGGAGGAGGGCACGTCCTGTTGCGTGAGCTTAATTGTCATTTGTAAACAGGTCAAATTGCTGACTGGGCTAGATCTACGGACACGACGGATGCTCGTGGAGACCAGCATATAATGATGCATTTCTATGTACGTCAGATACGGTTATTCATGAACCAGAGAAACTAACAGCTTTAGGTTGATGGACCCAAGAACAACGGTATTGCACGGCTTCATATGGTCAAATATCGCGGCCATAGTGACTTTGAGTACAAATATCTCTTTGTCGACATCAAAGGTCACGACAGAATTTACCTCGAACAAGAGGATACAACATCCTCCAAGGGCGGCAAGAAAATCAGCTTCTTGGGAGTGAAGTGGTAATTGCCACATGCCGAATGTTCAACGACTTACAAAGTCTGAACTCTTACCCTGCAACCATTCTGGGCTTGGTTGGCGTGCATAGGAACTCCGAGTTCTTGTATCATATCCTGGAAGCCGGCTTGACTAGGCGGCCTTTGTAATTATAGTCGGTTCTAAGCTCTGTGTGTCGTTATGTACATTCATCGCGGAGCGGTTGACTGGCAAGCCTGTATATCTGTATGCTCGTTTTATGATAACAGTTCTTTGTATACATTCAACAACGACAAACAATGGAAAGAAGGAATATTCATTGTGCCTTATTCTGCTTGTGTAAGCTTGCCATTTACTTGCACGAACCAAGTCCGCCATGCCATCTCTAAAGATCCAAATGCATCCGAATTCACTCTCAGCCTTGCAGCCTACACTGGACCCAGGATCGATACTTCAAACTGCCAGTTGCATCGACATCGTAACTCCAGGTGGAGTTTCTTATCACTTGAAAACTGGCCCTGGGGAGCAAAAGAGCCTCCCCATTGAGACTACCTCTCCAGTCCTGGATATTAAGCACCAATGTCTTCGCACTCGCGGGTTGTTCCTTTTTAAGGGATGTCATTACACATTCATACACACTCCGCTCTGTCTCATATATTAAATCGACAAAAGATCTCCGAGATGCAATTGGATTTAATGTGTATTGCTGCCTCGGTCTCAGCTGAATTAGCTACAGCCAACACGATTGAGATGTGGCGACCGATCTCTCTGCCACCTTCACAGTTTAGGACATTCTTTGGTTATGTACAACTTGCGTGCTACATTGATTACAGTTCATCTGCTCATAAATCCTACGCTGTGATAAGACCACAAGAACATATGGGCTTCCCACAACCTCATCCTTAGGCCCAAGGGGTTGAAGGATACCATATATATGTATGTATCCGCCCAGAGCGCGCAATTTGACCCAGAATATAGATTCCAAACTGCTTAGAACGGGTTTCCATATCATAAACGAACATGCTCGACCTGCGATGCAGTCTCTGGGGAGAGTTGATAACATAACCCTAAGCAAGTGACCTACGATACCTTCGAAGACTCGACTACGACTCACACAAATGGTCCAAGTCCAGCCAGTCAACCAGTGGTATAATCAAGAATAATCCCTCCTGGCTATATGATAAAACCTATGTAGTCTATCGCTGAAGGGATTATGCAACGGCGCTGATACGAAAACTCCATTTCGCCATGACAAGACCGCGAGATGCTTAAAAGGGTTGAGCTGAAGCATAACACTTGGCCGCAATTCTTCTATTTTATGAATGCTTCACTTTCATTGATCCAGTTCAACACAAGCTGCGACTCTAACTCTACAAACAAGACGGTTCCCTGGTGACTTCATAAGGCTCAGTCTCACTTGAGACATGAGTTGACAAGAGTCTTGAATAGAAAGACTCGTACTCTAGAACCAGCATCGTAGTACTCAACTTCTTTTATACGTTCTACGTCCACTCTTGACGGCTCCCGACTTCCTGTCATTGAATATTTATGCTGAGGCCAGATGCAGTGTCATGTCTGACATGTAACTCTTGTCAACATTGCCATGGCTTCATACAACACGGCCTGTTAGCAACTGAGATGAGTCATAAGGAATCTTTCGTCACTAAAGAGTGAACAGTGAGCAAGTGATCACACAGGTCATACTCATTCCTTCTACACTATGCGTATCCATCCTTCTCCTGGAGTTAGAAACCATTTTGATGAGATATTTGCCAGTACTTGTCTGTATGAATTTCGGTAGAGGCTACGAGTATGCCACAAAAGCCTGCTGAGACTGTTTCAATTACTGTCATAAACGACTGCACCTATCTAATACGCTAGGTAAACCTCACAATACCTAGCCAAGCTCTCATCATCCTGAGCATTACGGAACATGTGACTGACGACCAATGCATGTGAGAAACTATCAAAAGATTCAAAGGAGTAGCATTAGAACTCAATTCTGGAAAGTTTATTCCTGATATCCAGATTCCCTTAATTACCAAGTATGTAAGAATGACACATGAATTCCAGGCACAGTCATAAAAACTGGGTTCTTGATTAGAGCAGATTTTCTTAGCTGATCGGAAACGACCTAAGTTTTAGGAACTTCATCTTGGAAAAAAAGTTCTCTTTTTTCAGTGTGAGTGGTTCTCTGGTGAAGCCATCGTCATGGCTACCAAGGGTCCCTTTGCTTTGCTTTACATCCACACCGTCACGCGTTGATCAGCACTTTCTGGAGAACATCGACAGGGCGTGTGTCGAAATCTGGGGAAGCAAAATTATATCAGTCACCGAGATCGGGATCTGCGAGCCTGGTACCTTTCTCGCCTCACCTTTGGAATGCCGTCATATAGCATCTCGGCCTACACCCAGGGTTGCTTCAGGAGCGCCCGTGCAAGTGCCTCAAAGTAAAACAAGAGCAAATCCGCAAACCGCAAAGCTATGCCGGTAGTCGCTATCCTCGGTCCAGCGGCTTTGGCACTCAATCTAATCTCCACGCTCCCCCCGAAGTTAGAACCTTGACTGACGGTTTTCTAGACGCCATGAAAAGAAGCTGTTTTGTTATCATGTGGAGCTCACTAGGTCGCTCTAAAGGCTTTGTCTCAACACGATTTCTTCCGAGGGCTTTGCTCGGCATGTCCGTATTGCCCCGAACAAAGACTTTTCCCTTTCAAGCCCTGGAAATTGAGCTCTTTGTGTGTTATACAAAGCGTAGATTAG
>VYWZ01002615.1:0-27292 GCA_008711595.1 Fusarium xyrophilum
TTCTATAAAATACAGTTATAAAGGAAATCCTTATAAATCTAGGTTAAGGATAAATTAGACTATTATCTATTCCTCTAGATTAGATAGTTTCTATAATTTTAGGATAGAATTGTATCGCAATTAAATGCTATTTCTATAGCGATATAGCCTAGGCTTAGAGATCTTATATATTATTATAGTATATTAGGTACTTAATTTTAGGTTATTCTAAAGGGCCTAAAGGGTAAGGAGGGTTCTAGCTTTATCTAAATATTATGATATATTTAATAGTTAAGAATTAATTAATTAGATAAAAAGTTAGATATAAGAGGGAAAAGTGCGTCGCATGCTTATCAACCACGTTAATACTTATTATTAAAGTACTAATATATAATACTAGTAGTTTCTTTATATTAAAAAGTAATATTAAATTAAGATAATAAAATAATTACTTATATTTAAACAATTCCTCAGCTAATTATTAATAAGCTAAGGGATATAGATATAAGCCTTCACCTCTTTCTAAAAGAGGGGAGAAGGAGAATATACACACAGGACTTTTCTAACACATTTGGCCTATTTGAGCCGCAGATAAACCGAACCATTCTCAATTGCATCAGACCTGCGGTTTAACACCTTTTCCTACCCTGTAGGCTCAACAATTCGCACCGCCGCGTAACCATTTTCTATTTAGGCGGCTCGTGCTTGATCAGCGCTAAGTCATCGGTACTTGGAATCTTAGGTTCATTTGTGCTCAGAGGCTCAAGTTGATGATCTCGATAGAAGTCAACTAGAAGAATGAGACGGCGACACAACTGTGATGTTGTAGGAGATGCTAAGCGAGCAACAGTCAGTACATTTAACTGAGGGAGAGTCATATATCGCATTGAAATGGTCATTAAGACACAATCAACTCATGCCAACGTTGGCTGTTCCACAACAGTAAAAAAGTAACCTAACCGAGACCTGCATGTACCGGTGACCCCCATGTCTTTAACAGTCTGATGGAGGAAAGAAAAACTCAGGGCTTTGATCTCTAGTGGCAAAAAGACTTGGGTAGGTTTAGCATAAACTCATAACACCTTTTGTTAGATTTATTTTGGCATCCTATGACATGTCTTGAGTGTTCTTGCTCCCCTAGACAGTCCAGTCTTCAGGCTTCGGCTGCCTTGCAAGGGTCTGACGCCATCACGCATTCAAACGCGCATCTCAGATGCCCAAAGGTTGCTCTCGACCTTGGATCTTCACCACGTACAGCAGTGATTAGCTGTGCGGGACAGCTTATTCCTTCTGCGCCGCAGCATCCAGCTGATGCCCTTTCGTCATTTTGCTTTCTGTCTCTTGCCTTATCCGCTATCACAGCCTGTCTGAACTACCTTAACCTTAGCCCGCTCCATTCCGTCTTTTCCAAGACGAGAGAGACCCCAACCTTAGGTTTCTTGCAGTCTCGTCGCTTCCACTGTGCATTCCCCATTCGTCCACGAAGTGCTTACCCATTCCTTTAAAGTTCGTCGGATCACCATGCTGTTGATAACCTATACTCGAACTGTGGCTGCTGCGTTTGCTTGAGCAACTCGAAGCAGACAAACGTCACATGCTTTGAGTCTTGAGACTTCTAAGGCCTTGCCATTGACGATCGCCGTGCATCCACATACCGACCTCCAATCTCATTACTCAAGTCGCTCCGAGTTTTCATATGCTGGATCTGCCAGCCCATTCTCAGAATAACCACGTTCTCAACATGTCGCAGCCTAGATCCGGCTCCGTGGCATCGACAAGCTCTCCCATCCGTAACCGCCGCGATTCGATCAACTCGATTTCTACAGGGCAACTTGCTCATGCCCTAGACAAAATACACACATCCGCTAGCCAGTGTGACTCTCTAACTACCTTCAACGAATTCGCACCGCCTCCCTTGGCAGCACCAATCTCAGAAAACAAAGGAATCGCAGGCGATCTAGTCCAACAAGGCTTCAGTGGACTCTATAGTCGTTTGAGGGAGGCTGTAGGTGGCGGAGGCACCTGCAAATCACCCCAGGAACAACCATCAGGAGAAAGGTCAGAGCCCTCCTCCAAAAGAACCTCGATTGTTGCCAATCATGGCTCCAAGGCCTCTATCGGCTCGCTTAGTCGAGTCGACACCGGCGCCTCACTATCCACATCCTCGTCTCAGGTCATACCTAATGATGGGTCATCTACAATTCAAAGTGGCGGCACTATCGAACCTCGACCGCAAGCACAGTCATCCAAGCCATCGAGTATCAGCCTGATGTCTAACCAGAAGTCCAACCCTACGAACCGTCAAAGCTTCTCCAAAAAGGCACCCAGCTCTATCGCCCCGGACCCTACGATCGCCCCTGTTACGGTACACAGAGATCCTAGTCATACCACCATCCGCACTGAGGACAGTGGCGGCGTCGGATCGAGCCGAAAGAGTATCAGCAGCCGAGCAGATTTACAAGCGCATCTAACGACGGCTGAATCATCGGCCAGTCTATACGACATGAAAGATGGTAAGCTTCCACCCAGGTCTAAGCGTGAGGACACTTCAAGTATCGACGAAAGTATCAAAAGTCCGACAAGTTCCAGGAGTACACACCATCGTACACCATCGCTACAGACCCGAAGTCTTCGTAGCCCTTCAGTCACCTCATCCTTACTGTCGCCCGACAGTGTAAGAAGGAAGCCTGCTGTTATCGATCGAATCAGCCGGTCGAGATCCCCTGGAGGCCAAAACTCGAGAGATTCCTCATTGGACAGGGGAACTGCTGAGCCTAGCCACGTCAGCACATCTGCTCATGATTCTGTTTGCCACGATTCCTTCTCTAACAACCCAAAACCACAAAAGATGGCTTCGGGCAATTTCAGAATACCCGGCACTGTCACGAGTAGTGAGGAAGCCTCTGAACAGGTGAATGCACAGCTCACTCGCATGCGTAAGCAGGTTTTAAGCAAAGAATTCTGGATGAAAGATGATACTGTCAAGGAGTGTTTCCTCTGCCAGACGCCGTTCAGCGCATTCAGGCGAAAGCATCATTGCAGAACTTGCGGATGCATCTTTGATTCGAAATGCACCACTGTGATCTCAGGCGAGAAGTTCGGCGTGCAAGGTTCGCTACGTGTTTGTAAGCGATGCCTCGAAGTCATCACCAGACGTTTCGATGGAAGTGGTTCAGAGGACTCTGGAGATGAACAATCGTTTATGCCAAGATTCTTCGGCGCAAACCATGCGAAAAGCCTCAGCAACGCAAGTCAGTCTAGGCCGAGAGATAACGAATCTGGGGTTGCCTCCGAGGGATCAGAAGACTCGAGACCTGTATCGAGACCTGTGACGACACCAATGATGGCTATACCTGCAACTCGCCGCCTTGGAGAATCTCGTACTGCAGCCATTCTGGAGATTGATGCGCCACAATTGAGCAGGCCAGGCTCTTCACGGTCTCTCAAATCTTTAAGTGCCAGGCCACATTCTTCTGCAGGCCACAAACGACATCACTCCAAACATGCTGGCTTCCTGAACCGTTTCAAACCTGCACCGGAAGAGAGAGCACCTTTTAGACGTGGCATTGATGATGAGAGCGCTAAGAAGCCAAAGTTTCCTGCCTTCCACGACGATAATATCATCGACCCGGAGCTGGCCGACTACATATCCGATGAGTCAAGTGAAGATGAACAGATGAGCCTGTTTACCACCATGACAGGCGACTTGCAACCCGGAAGCCTTGGTGACGACAAGTCAGAACTTACACCATACGTAAATGCTAATAGAAAATATCGCCATAGGGCAGGCGAAAAGAGCATCAGCGGTATGAGCTTCGTGAGTAGAGGTGGCTTCGATGAGCTGCCTGGAAGTCTGGGCGGATATCGTCGGCCACCAAGGCGACGGAACACTAGCAATGTTAGTGGCAGTATGCATCACTTGCCATCACCGCGCCCAAAGTCCGGCGTGTTCAAAGGTCCTTCTCAGTCCTCAGAATTACTCTTTTCACTGGATACACCTCACCAAAGTGCAAACCAGATCACAAACCAGATCACAAACCAGATCACTAGGAGTGACTCCTTGCAACACAAGAAGGCCCCTAAAGTCGAGCTCAACACATCCAGTTTGAGACACGTTGATAAGTTACTACACCAGCTACTAGACGATGCAGAGATTTCGAATCCCCCAGCGTGGCAAAAGGCTCTTGTTCCCATCCTGTTGCGAGCAACAGACGACGTGGACCCAGACGTCGCTAAGGGAGAAGATATGGATATTCGACACTATGTCAAGTTAAAGAGAATCCCAGGGGGCAAGCCCGGTGACACAGCCTATATCTCTGGTGTAGTTTTCACCAAGAACTTGGCGCTCAAGAGTATGCCTCGCAGGATTACCAATCCACGAGTAATGCTTGTCACTTTTCCCATTGAGTACCAAAGACATCAACAGCACTTTATGAGCTTGCAACCTGTCATCGAGCAAGAAAAAGAATTTCTACGGGTTGTGGTCCAGAGGATCACGAATCTCCGCCCTCAAGTGCTTCTTGCTGAAAAGAGCATATCCGGTGTTGCGTTGCAGTATCTTTCCGACGCAAACATTTCAGTGGCCTACAATGTTAAGCACACGGTTATCGAAGCAGTTGCACGATGTGCTGAAACAGACATTATATCGTCTCTTGACATGTTGGCGTTGCCCGTCCAGATTGGGCGATGTGCCAGCTTCGAGGTTAGAACATTTGTGAATAATGACTATCCGGGTCGCAAAAAGTCATATATCTTCCTGTCCGGTTGTACTCCTGAGCTTGGCTGTACGATTGCACTGAGGGGTGCCAGCAGCACAGTGCTCTCGAAGGTAAAGCATATCATGGAGTTTATGGTTTATGTTGTCTACAATCTGAAGCTTGAATCGAGCCTTTTGAGGGATGAGTCGATTGAACTTCCAGAAGGTGGAGATTCCATGACAAACTCTATGCAGCTCCATGGCCATAGTGCGAGATCTATGAGTGTCAATAGCGTTGACAACTCGAGAGATGGCCCAGCTTTTGTGGTAAATCACCCGCCAGGAGAGAGTGAACCGCCCTCCCAAACAACTGCGGACAGCGCTAGTATTACTGAAACCGACGACACAGGTTCATTGAATCAGTCAGGCCAGTTGACCCAAGAACGCACACGTCTCATGTCTCTTCAAGAGCAGTCCGATCCTGTCGCCGAGGATCAAACCAGTCAAGTCCCAGACGATGTCCCTATGCCGACCTACTATAGTGACATGGTGGCCAAGTACGAAACCAAGATCCTCTCTGCTTCGCCATATGTCAAGTTTACACAACCTTACCTTTTAATGAAAACGCGCGAGCAGGAGAGAAGATTGCTTTACTTGCGCAGATTGCGTAACCACGATTACTATGAAGAAAAAGACTCAGAGAAATCGGAACCTCAAAAGTTCCAACTCATCAAACCCGAAATGGTCGAAGCGATTGGTCAAAAGGCACCACGACAGATTATGGAGATCCTTCGAGCTGTTCATGATGCAGAGTATGACAAGGCTTTATACAATTATCAAACCCAAACTCGTCAATGGGAAACCTACATCCAGGGCAACCTCGATCTCTTTGATCCGTATTCTCATCAGAACATTGTCGTCCTCTACTCTGTTGTCTGTACAGAGACGAAGATCCCATGTACTGAGCCCTCTTTGGTTGCCATCAACTTTTACGATGAGCAGCACATTGACACGGGTATGGATCCTGATTGCACCTTGGGTCAATACGTTGAAGATCTTGCCTACACCATGAACCAAATCTGCACTTCCAACGGCTGCGAACGCAGGATGCTGGAGCACCATAGGACCTATGTTCATGATCAGTTTCGAATCACAGTTTTTGTCGAGAATTTGCCAAACAACTCTGCTTTGGCAGACTATGATGGCATTACCATGTGGACTTATTGCAAGATTTGTAAGAAGGATACCGAAGAGAGACCTATGTCGGAAGCCACCTACAAGTACTCATTTGGCAAATACTTGGAACTCCTCTTCTGGGGCCGGGGACTGAAGATGAAAGGCATGCACGAATGTCCCCATGACCACCACCGTGACCACGTTCGGTACTTCAGTCTTCAAGACGCAAGAATTCGCATCCATTGGGATCCCATCGATCTATTGGAGATCGTTGTGCCACGAGCAAGAATCACCTGGAAAGTCACCAATGATTTGAAGCTCAAGAATGAGATCTTTGTCAGAATGGAAGAGAGATGGGCCAAGTTCATGGCTTCGGTCAGATCGAGGCTAATGTGCATCAGAATTGATAGTGTCTTGCCCGACAAGGCGGACCTGTGCAAATCTGAAGTCGATCGTTTGACTGCCAAAGTAAAAGAGGATCTCCCAACCATCGTCAAGAGATTGCAAGATATTTACGTCAACTCAAAGTACTACGAAGTGGTTCCTTTCAACAGTATCGTCCGAGAGATGCTTGAGAAAGCTGGAGAATGGGATCAAGCATTTACCAAATTTGAAGCTGATTTCCTTAGCGACAAAGATATGCGCCAGTTAACCATCATGCAGTTGAAGAAGATGTTTACAGACAATGAGTCAAAGGAGTCACTAGTTTCGAATGAAGGAACGCCTTCCACGGTTGATAGCGAAGAGCGGCCGTCTCAAGCTTTCACGGAGGAAGAAGGGAAGAGCACCCAACCAACGGACTACACCGACAACACCAGTATGGAGGCTAGTGTCACTTCATCAAAGCCTGTCGATGATAAGGACGTTCCCGATGAAGATGGGAAAGTTGAGATCCCTGCAGAAGGAGCCATTGAAAGAGTCGAACCACTGGATCTAGCGCGCACGCCCTCAACACCAACGCATCCTCCTCCTGAGCTTTTTCAAGGCGACGAGGCACCAGACGCCCGGGATCAAGACGATGAAGAGACCCCCATTGCTGACCCTGAACAAACACCAAAGGCATCGGGCGGAGCTTTCGACTTGGTCCCCCTTGTACCTACTAAGACCACTGAAGCGAATGAACCGGCGGAGTCAACTGAGCCCGCTGAGCCTGCCGCTGAGTCTACCGAGCCCACCGAGCCACTACCGTCTCCTCTTGAAGCGCTCCATTCGCCCGCTCCATCACTATCAGATAAGATTGATCAGGTGAGGCGAGAACAGGGCTATCAAGCAGGTCCATCTGCGATCCCTACTCCCACAAACGAGCGCGGACCTTCTCGTAAGGCCGGGCAAGCGGTCTCGCCTCCAATGGTTAGAGCAACCTCCCACCCCGTTCGTACATTGTCTAGGACTCAGTCAGGAATCGGCAAGGGTCTTGGCATTAAGGAAACTAAGACGAATCCTCCTGACAGCACGGGGTCCGAGTCAACAACCGAAGGGTCGATCAGAGTGGATAAGAAGTTCTCAGATCGCCTAGGGTTAAGAAATTTGAAGGACAGAGGCAAAGCGACCGCGTCAGGAATCCCGCGATTCGTGCATAAGAAGAGAGAGTCCAAGGTTTCAACACTGGCGAGGCACTTTGAGCAGCTTAGTCGAGAATTCGAGAAAGAGCGTATTCGCGACCGCAAGAAGCGTGCTGCGAACATGCGCCAACCTCGAGCCATGCTTCCAAGAACAACCACAAAAGCAATTGTTGAGGTATACGACGATGTGAACGACGCTTTTGACGAACCAAGCCCGCCATCAGAAAGTATTGCTGAACGCGAAGCCAGCAAACGTGCTGGCAGCATGGCTTCACGAATGTCGGATTCGCATCATAAGCCAGAGTCGGTCATTGAGCCATTGACTCCTGCTGAGCCACCCGCGAGCATAGAGGAACAACAGAACGGAACCCCAAGTCAACAAGTGGGAGGTGAAGATCCATGTCGAGAGCGCGGAGACAAGGCAGACCATGGAGAAGGAGAAGATATAACGGAGAAGGAAGAAAAGGAAGAGAATGACGACCACACCATTGCAAATACCAGTCAGACATTCTCAGATGACGAAGAACACACCACTGATCTCGAACACTCGGTGCCAGATGAGTACTTGCACGACATCAAAGAGATTGCTGATTCCGTTGATGCAAGCGACATTCCACTGGAATTGCCCAAGCATCAAAAGACCAGCTTGATGAAGTATCTCACCAACTTCTGGGCTGAACGGGGTGCAAGCGGCTGGCACCAGCTCGAATATCCGGTCAATCCTAGCGACCATATCTTTGTTGACTCAGACATCATCGTGCGAGAGGATGAGCCAAGCTCAGTCATTGCACTCGCTCTCAATAGCGACGATTACAAGGGCAAGCTGGCGAATATTCGCCGAGAAGCACAGGAGGTAATGCAGCGCGAAGTTGAGGGCGGCGGGGAGGCCGAGCCCAAGTCGCTGCCTTCAGATGGTACCGACTGGATGGTGTCGGAAACGGACATGGAAAAGAGTCTTCTTCGCGTCACAGGAACCCATCTTAAGTACCAGTTCCGAGAAGGCTCTGCTA
This sequence comes from Fusarium xyrophilum, assembly GCA_008711595.1. Lineage (NCBI taxonomy): Eukaryota > Fungi > Ascomycota > Sordariomycetes > Hypocreales > Nectriaceae > Fusarium > Fusarium xyrophilum. The sequence continues at coordinate 8,424 of VYWZ01002615.1, forward strand.
CCATGACCTGCAAAATCTTCTATGCAGAGCAGTTTGATGCACTCAGGAGGAAGTGTGGTGTTGCAGAACGTATTGTCGAGTCCCTTTCGCGATGCCTGAAGTGGGATTCGAAGGGAGGCAAGACTAAGTCTGTTTTCTTGAAGACGTTGGATGATCGCCTCGTTCTCAAGGTAAGTTGATGTGGATTCTCGATTCGAGCAAAGACCGATTAACAATCCCCAGTCACTCTCACCTATCGAGACTTCGGCTTTCCTGCGATTTGCGCCTGGATACTTCAACATTATGGCCGAGGCACTGTTTCATGATCTCCCATCTGTCATCGCAAAGATGCTAGGCTTCTTCCAGGTGTTCATCAAGAACCCTGCGACAGGAACTGACATCAAGCTAGATCTCCTTATCACTGAAAACCTCTTCTACGACCGATCAGCAACAAGAATCTTTGACCTCAAAGGTTCAATGCGAAACCGCAAGATCCAGTCAACAGGAGAGCAGAACGAGGTTCTCCTTGATGAAAACATGGTTGAGTACATTTACGAGTCACCCCTCTTTGCACGAGAGCATTCCAAGAAGCTCTTACGTGCTTCCGTCTGGAACGATACGTTATTCTTGGCAAGACAGAATGTGATGGACTATTCACTCATGATTGCCGTTGACGAAGCTCGCAAGGAACTTGTGGTTGGCATCATTGACTGTATCCGCACTTACACTTGGGACAAGAAGCTTGAGAGTTGGATCAAGGACCGTGGATTCGCAGGTGGTGGCCGCAATCGACCTACCGTAACCAGTCCCAAGGAATACAAGTCCCGTTTCCGAGAGGCTATGGCCAGGTATGTTCAAGAAAGGATGGCTATATGTGTTTGTTTACTAACTCGCGATCAGGTATATCTTGCAAGCGCCCAACTGCTGGCATCTATTCAACAATCCTCAGTATCCGCATTACTATGGGCGCGCTAGGTTCGAAGAGCCCGAGTTGCTCCGCTGAGCGTATGAGTTGTTTGTTATGTGTGATGCGAATGTGATAAACGAAGAAAAGACGCATGTTTCGCAACGGCCGTATAAACGTAAAAGAACTGTATTTTTGTTCCATGTACAAGCAAGCATGCATCAGCGTCGTTATTGGGATCATTTACCAGGGCATTCGTTCAAGGGGATAGGGGAAAGGATGGTCTTGCTTACAACTCAAGAGGCTTCGCATGATGTGGATAATACAAGACATGCATAAATCAATAGAGTATGGCTACTGTTGTACGCCCCTTAAGAAATGTTGAGTTCAATGGCTGTACCGCGATGGGTTGTCGGCTTAGGCCCACTGTGTAGGTTCAGGGTGTCGCCTTAGGTCTGTAGCACCTGTAAGCCACTGAAACCTGTCATATCATGCCCCAACAGCTTCAGCTACGTCCATCATCCCATCCACTTCCTAATCTCATACCAAAAGTGCACTCAATCTTGACATCAACAACAACTGAGACTTAAGATAATGTCGATTGACCTGAATTGGGAGACGCTCACTAGCGGTCCTGATGGCGACGCTCTCGCTGAGCGCATACAGGAATTCGTCCACGAGAAATTCCAGACAGTTCCGTTACCAAAATTCATTCGCTCAGTAAACGTCCACGGTTTCGACTTTGGTACGATCCCTCCACAGCTTGAGCTCAAGGACATTACAGATCCTCTACCTGATTTCTACGAAGAGGACCTGGACGATGATGAAGAGGATAGCGAAGAGGAACCATCACCTCCGCCCCCAGAGCCAACCAGAATGAGGCCTGGACCTACACCGTGGGGAGGTTCAACGAGGAGAGGTGGCGGATTGAGGCGCGAGGTATTAAGGAATGAGATGATGGGTCATGATTTGGGAAGTCCGTTCCTAGGAACTTCAACGCCAGGAATTCTAGGAGGATCGGGATTGGGCTATTTCCAGAGTCATCTTGGAACAGGCACACATACACCTTTGGCCGCTGTTGCAAGTGCGCATCATACTAACTGGATGAGCGTCCCGGGAACACCAGCACGCGAATGGGGAGCCCCAAGTCACACACGGAACCCATCGCAAAGCAGCCTGACTTCTGTTGATAACTTCAAGTCCAGCCTTGACCCGCTGCAGAGCCTGCGTGAGAAGGGAAGCGTCTCTACACTGGCGCCTACGTCAGTGGAAGCGTCGCGGCCGCCAACGAGGGATACACAACTTGGCGGCTCGGCGATTGTTGACGACGATGAGGAGGAGGGAGAAGAAGAAGAAGAAGAAGAAGAAGAAGAAGAAGAAGAAGAAGAAGCAGGACGGCGGCCGAGAGAACCTCGTGTCGAGGACGTGCAGGCTGTCTTTAGGATACGCTACAACGGTGACATACGCTTGAACCTCACTGCGGAGATCTTGCTCGACTATCCCATGCCAAGTTTTGTGGGTATACCTCTGAAACTCAACATTACAGGCTTGACGTTTGACGGCGTGGGAGTATTGGCGCACATTCGCAAGCGAGTACATTTTTGCTTCCTCGGCCCAGATGATGCGCTCGCAGCTGTCGGTCCCGACGATACGAAAGAGGAGGGGGCCTCGGGCACTTCTACAATATATGCCAATAATGAACATCACAAACCACGATTTGGAGGACTTCTACAAGAGATTTGTGTGGAGAGCGAGATTGGAGAACGGGTTGGCGGAAAGCAGAGCTTGAAGAACGTGGGCAAAGTCGAGAGATTCGTGCTAGAACAGGTCAGAAGGATCTTCGAGTCAGAATTCGTCTATCCCAGCTTTTGGACGTTCCTGGTATAATGGGCTATGGATCATGAGGATGACCGCTGTGGGTATATAGAGAGATCACACCGCTTCTAATAACATTGCAGACAGGCATTGGCGCAGGCATCTTCGCTCAAAACAAAGAATATATACAAAATCATCATGTCACGACATATCATGTCAACGTCCTCCTAAATCCTTGGTACGCCTGCTGAATATCCAGCTCCAGCTCGCGCGCCTGGCTCTCACTCAACTCATCAGTCGCTCTCATCTGGTTTAGGGTGATGAGCCACTGCACGATCTTGCCGCGGTTCTCAAAGTCCTTGTCTGTGACGCGGTTCACAGATTGGATGACGTCGGAGAGAAGAGGGTGCAGTTGATCCTTGGAGAGGAGACCGAGCTTAACGGCATCGAGAAAGGTGATGAACTCTTGGGTAGCTTCGAGAATGAGAACACCGCTTGTGTTGTTGGCTGCGGCGGGGGCGGGAGTTTGTGCTGAGGGGGCTCGGTCGATGGTTGTTGAGGGCATTCCCACACGAATGCGCTCGGTCGCGCGAGGAGCTTCGAGCTATGCGATTGTAAGTCCTGGGTTTGTAGGAGCTGTTGGGATATCATAGAGCGTCACACATCCCACTTGGCCTTGAAATCTTCAAGATCTCCAAACTCCCGCGCAATCGTCTCATCAGCCAGCAGCGCCTTATACTGCCTCAGCGATCGCTCGCAGATCTCGGTATACTCTGCTTCAGGGACAGCATCTTTTAACAAGGCCTTTTCGAGTTCATCGAGAGTAACGATAATGCTGAAGAGTTCGGCGAGGGATTCTTGGAGGTCGCGCTCGGCACGGGTATTGGTGAGCTTGACTTCCTACACTTGGCGGTTAGCTACCGTGATGGGACATTTCGATGCAAGATGGAGATACCTCGTCGAGGTTTATGCTGGCTGAGAGACTTGTATTGGGTACATAGCTATGAGGAGTTGGCGCATAGCCTTGTCTTGGAATCATTGTGAAAGAGGCATTGGCTTGATCAATGCCTGTAATGAAGTAGCAGTACTCTGTAGCACGGCGCGATAAGAGAGAGCTATAAGTGGGATGCCTACTAGACATGGCTGCATGTTACGTTACGTAGGTGAGTGGCAGAATTCGCACACCGCCTGTCGTTTATATCCTCTATCTCTTATCGATAAGCGTGTAGCAAAATTTTTGGTTTTTGGTCTGGTTGCGAGAGCCTCTACGAGCCCCATCTAAAATCTGCAAACAAAAACCACCTAATACCCAAACTTGAATTCTTCACCAGCCGAGGCGCTTCATAGTTTCTCAAGATGGCGCCTGCCAAGAAGAACCTCAAGGCGACCAAAAAGTTTGAGAAGAGACATCTCACAGGTGTTCTCGACAAGCGGAAAGCAGGCGCCAAAATCAAGCAGCGCTATCAGATGCAGGATAAGAAGGCTAGAAAGTCGAAAGATGCAGAGTTCTCCAAGGGCCCCAAGGATGGAGAGGACGGAGAGTTCAAGAAGTCCAGCGCCAAGGGAAAGAAGGTCAACGATGTGAGTGTCGATGAGTTCTTCTCGGGCGGGTTCGACGATATCATCGACAGCAAGGATAAGAAGGCCGGCAAACTTGGAAAGCGAAAGAGGAACGGTGCTGCCGCCGAGGATAACGAAGCCAGCGACTCCGATGACTCAATTGGCGCGCAGCCTATCGCGGCCGACAGCGACGACAATGATGGCGACGACGATGCCGAGGACGATGTTGGCATGAACAAGGAGACAATGGAGAAGCTGGCCGAGAATGATCCCGAATTTTACAAGTTTCTCAAGGAGAACGACCCCGAGGCTCTCGACTTTGACGACAACGCCGACCTCGCAGAGATAGATGCGCTTAGTGGCGACGACGAGTCGGAACAAGAAGAGGAGCAGCCCAAGAAGAAGCGGAAGAAGGAGAAGGAGGCCAAGGCTGAGGCCGTTGCTCAAGGGCACGAGTTGACCCGTGAAATCGTCGCTTCGTGGAAGAAGGCTATGGCCGAGAAGAACTCTCTACGAGCGGCCCGACAGGTTGTTCTGGCTTTCCGATGCGCTGCGCACTTGAATGAGGACGATGATGGGGAGACTCAGCAGCGATATGCTATCAACAGTCCCGAGGTCTTCAACGATATTCTTCTCCTCGCCCTCAAGGAGATCCCCACGGTTATGAACCACCATCTCCCCGTCAAGGAGTCAGCCTCTGGCAAGGTCCACGTTCAGACCGAGTCAAGAAAGTTCCACACATTGTCCCTGCTGCTCAAGACATACACCTCGTCCATCATGCACCTCTTGAGCACTCTCTCCGACGACAAGACCCTCAAGCTCACACTCTCATCCATCACCCCTATTCTCCCTTACCTCCTCTCCTTCAAGAAGCTCGTCAAGGCCCTCACCAAATCAGTCGTCAACTTCTGGGCTCAGCCTGCCAGTTCCGAGACGACAAAGCTCACAGCATTCCTCGTCCTGCGACGTCTGGTCGTTATTGGTGACAAGGGTATTCGCGAAACTGTTCTCAAGGCTCTCTACCAAGGTCTTATCCAAGGCTGCCGTGTCACAAATGCCAACACTCTTCAGGGCATCAACCTCATGAAGAACTCTGCTGCTGAGCTTTGGGGTATCGACCAGTCTGTTGGCTACACAACTGCTTTCTCCTTTATCCGACAACTCGCTATTCACCTGCGAAACAGTATTGTACACAACAAGAATGATGCTTTCCGAATCGTCTACAACTGGCAGTACACACACTCCCTCGACTTCTGGTCATGCGTTCTCGCTGAGCACTGCAGTCCCCTGAAGGAGGCCGAGGCTGGAAAGGAGAGCCAACTCAAGCTCCTTATCTACCCCCTTGTTCAAGTCACCCTCGGAGCCATGCGCCTCATCCCCACCGCCATCTACTTCCCCTTCCGCTTCCACCTAATCCGCTCCCTTCTCCGACTCTCTCGCGCCACTGGAACCTACATCCCTCTCGCCTCTCCCCTTCTCGAGGTCCTTACTTCCGCTGAGATGAAGAAGGCCCCCAAGGCTGCCTCCCTCAAGCCTTTCGATTTCGCCACATCTTACAAGGCCCCCAAGTCATACCTCCGAACCCGTGTCTTCCAAGACGGCGTCGGTGAACAACTTGTTGAACTTCTTGGCGAGTACTTCTTCCTGTGGGCCACAAGCATTGCCTTCCCCGAGCTCGCTCTCCCCGTCGTCATCCAGCTCAAGCGCTGGCTCAAGCAAGCCCGCAACAAGAACACGGGCAACAAGAACGTCAAGCTCGCTAGTCAAGTCATTCTCTTGGTGCAGAAGCTCGAGGCCAACGGCAAGTTCATTGAGGAGAAGCGTGCAAAGGTCGACTTTGCCCCCAGGGACCGCACTCAGGTTGAGGCTTTCTTGCGTGACTTTGACCTCGCCAAGACACCTCTCGGTGCTTATGTCGTGGGACAGCGAAAGGCTCGTGCTGAGCGTGTCAAATTACTTGAAGAGGCCAGGAGAGAGGACGACCGCAAGAGACGACAGGATGAGAAGGCTGATCTGGAAGATCAAGTGGAGGATGACAGCGAAGGTGATGAGGACGAAGATGAAGACGAGGAGATGAACGGTGAGAACGGCGCTGCTGATAGCGACGATGGAGAGGATGATGAAGAGTAGATACAAGTTTTTGTTTCTTCTGGTATGGTGTGCAAAAACGGATGTAATTTCTTCTTACTTGTTAAAGACCTGAATCAAGGATACCTACCTTTTCTGTTCAACTTCACTGCGGCTTTGAAAAGATTAATGAACCAAGTGTGCAACGGGATATAAGTGATTCAACTCAAAAATGCTTTCATAGTCATTCTCGCCAAAGATTAGCGAGTCATACATGTTTGTACAAGAAACCACAATACACTCACTGATCGGAAGTGCCTAATAATGCCAAACTCCCAGAGTAATGCCATCTAACCCGCGATAGTCGATACACCGATCCCAAAGTCCTTTGTGTGGCCAAAAACGCCTTTTCCCATGATTGATCTCAAATTCTGCAACCTCAAAACGGTCCATATCATGCCAACAATTGTTTATAACTCAGGAACACCCTCCCATGTAAGTTCACTGTTACTAGTGACATCGCGGACGGTCAGGCCTGTGATGTTTAGAACAGTCATCTCAATCTCCTCCTCTGACATAGCCTGACCGGCGGCCTTTTGACCCTCAAGGACATCATAGAGGCTGTAGATCTGATCGTTCTTTGCCTCAAGTCGCTTGAGAAGTGTGCGAATGGTCTCAGCAAGGTTGAGGCGCTCACGGCGACCCAAGGCCTTGTCGCGACCGTTGTACTGCGCCTGAATGCGGGTAAGCTCAAGCTGGAGGTGATGAGACTCATCCTCCAAGCCCTTGATAACCACAGCAAGAGCATGTCCAGGGTGCTGAGTAGGCCGCATGGTAGGGTCCTCTACCGACAAGTCACGGTCGGTGACAGGAACTGGTCGTGGAACAGTAACACGCTTTTTGCCGGCGGCAATATCGGCGGAAGTGAAGATGTTACGGTGGGATGTGATTCGGTTGCAGACTGTGCAGTTACGGCACTCATGCTCGCATAGGTCATCAAGCACTCTCTTGGCATCGCTGGAGAGGACAGGGCACGTATCTTTGTCAACGCTCTTGATGCTAGCAGAGGTGATGTCGGTCGTGATCTGCTTGCGTAAAGATCGGGAGTGAGATCGACTGTGTTGTGACCTTTCACTCTGTACTGTCGTGTTCTGAGTGTTCGACTGCTTCTGCTCGGTACCCTTGGCCTCCTTACGTGTCTTGGGCACGACGCTCAGCTGGGTCGAGTTGTCCTGTGTAGCATTCTCAACCGATTGTAGACCAGTGGTCTCATCGTGATCCTCTAGGGTGTCCATGTCATATGCTGCAATGCCCTTCGTGGAGGAGCGTCTCTTGGAGTCGGAAGTGGTTCGGCGCTTGCTGCCCTGGTTTGCGACATTGGAGCTGCTCTTCTTAGAAGACTTGCTAGGGATCGAGAAGGCAACCTTTTGCTGATTGCCAGACTTGGAGCTCTTGCTCTTGCTCTGAGACTGCCTGGTCTCGCTTTGGGACGTGAGGTCGCGCTTAGTATATGTGCGAGTCTCCTCTTCGGTGAGATCAGGAATTGTTGGCAATCTACCGCTATCCTCGACTGGCTCGGTGATCTCCTTGGTCTCAGTAGCTTGAGCGTTCTCGGCAGTATCAACATCACCAGTGTTGCTGTTGATGGTGATATCAGGAATGAAGAAGGCCGAGGTCATGTTCTCCTCTGTCTCGTCATCGAGACGGGCAGAAAAGTCCTCCTTGGGAACCGGGCGGAAAGACTCCAACTGCTGCTTGAGGAAGTCAACCTCATCCTTGAGTTTCACATTCTCGTCATGAAGATCATGAATGCTTCGCTCAAAGCCCGAATTCTCGCGTCGAAGAACCTTGTTCTCCTCAAAGTACTTTTCGTTGTGTCGCGCCAGGCTTGCGTTATCCTCATCGAGCGTGGACTTTTCTTGAGACACATTCTGGAGTTCTTGTTGAAGCGCTTCAATCCCTTCCCTCGCTGCGTCAAGCTCATGTTGAAGTCCGTCAAGGTTTTCGCGGAGCTCCTCGTTCTCATCCGTGAGAGTCTTGTTCGTGGTTCGTAGCGAACGGTTCTCGCCAATCATGGACTGGTTTTCACGCCTGACTGTATTGTTGTCGGATCGTAGGGACTCAATCTCCTCCTTCATGGTCTCATGCTCCTTTCGTAGAATATCATTAGCAGCAGAGAGGGACTTGTTCTCAAGATCCAACGAATCACGACCGTGTTTCAGAGACATCAGATCTCGTCGGAGGGTATCGTTCTCATTACGAATTTGCTCTGTCGACTCGAGCTGCTTGTGCGTTGTCTCTAATTCCTTCTGTTTCGTACTCAGCTTGCGAGTGAGCTTATTGATATCCTCACAAGCCTCTTGCAGCTTCCTCACTGCACGGTCCCGTTCTTGAGCCAAAGAGTCGTTTTCAATCTCATTCAAGCTGATCTTGCGCGAGGCTTGCTCCAAGCGAGATTGGAGAGTGGAAACCTCAACTTCCAGACCTAGAATGAGTCAGTAGCGCGCTTAGAATACCATTATCAGGGACTTACGGTTCTTTTGAGCCATCAATTTTTCGTTGGCCCGAGTCGAATCATAGTCATCGTCATACGACTTTCGTGATTTGAGTTGAGCCTCCAGTTGCTCAACCTGCTGCTGTAGGTTCTCGGCATACTCGTGGACCTTGTCATAGTGCTCTTGGAGGGAGACGATTTCTTCGCGGATCATATCCATTGAAACAAAGATCTTCTCTTCATCTTCTGGTACCTCAACTTCATCAACTTCGGCATGGGCCGAAAGCGATGGCTTCTCATAACGATCATGAACTCTGCCATTCTTGACGAAAACGGGAACACCATTGCGCATTGAGCCACTGAATCGAAGAGTGCCATCAACAAAGTCACCAAGATGTGAGATGTCAGGCATGTAGAAAGAGCGAGCGTTGCTTTCGTTTGGTGCCGGACTGGCGATTGAGGCGGGTGAGGGAGGAACAGCGGTCAAGCTGGACTTGGCCGAAGACATTTGTGGTGAAGACTTGCTTTGCTGATTCTGATCTCGAAGCTCGGGGCTCTTTGCACTGCTGCGCAGACGGTCAAATGCCTCGGAGATGGTCTCTCGCCGTTGTTGTTCTTGTGCGGCCATTGATTCGGATGAGGTTCGCTTGTGGACCTTGGACAATGGACTAGGGTTGTGTGTGTTCTTCTTCCAAGAGTGGTAAGAAAGGGCTCGGTTAGGAGACTTGGAGAGGATCGAAGACAGGTCGGACTCGTTATCGACGCGAGGCTGCATCTCAGCACGCGTTCTAGTGGAACCTTGCCAGGTGTCTTGTGTGATGTCGTCAATGGCGAACTTGATTGCAGCGGCAGTAGTCTTGTTTTCCTTGGACTCGACACTCATAGGCCGAGTGTCAGTGTTACCACCGTGGACAGGCACCTCGCGGGTCGCCTTGGGCATGCCAAAGAACTCGGGCCACTTGCGGTGGGCAGCTTCCCAGTTGACGGGGAGGTTGCGAGGGGCAGTGACGCGAGCAATATCCTCGTTAAGTCGTCTCGTGGACTCGCCTTCGGGGTCGGAGAAGACTGAAGACAGCGTAGGGCTCACGGTGCCGTGCGAGCCAGTTGATGAGGGTGGTGAGTTGAAAGGGTTGTCGCGGTTTGCTTTCATTTCTCTAAGAATGCGGGATCGATATCTGCTTGCGGCGTCGACCTCCATAGCTCCTTCTCACGCGCCGTGGGCGTGTATTTGTATTTGGTGAAGAGCTTGGAAATTAGACGATGTTAGGCGAGGATGCTATAGCACCCGTGGCGCGCGTATAGTTATGGTAAAAACGGCGTGTTCGTTTGGTCAGGGGTTTGGGAAGAAGTCAATGCTATGTCGACTTGTATGCGGGATACATCTGTTAGGCAGAGCGCGACGTGGAAGAAGAGAAGATGCCCGACATGAAGATGTAAGAATAGAAAAGTGACAATGTTTTGGTGGAGAGAAAGAGAGGCCTGCTGAAAGAAGTACCTATGAAGCTATCTGCCCGTGTTTAGAGGCGGGAAACAAGAGGCCGCGGTCTTGACTGTTTTTGGGCGAAAGTAAACAAAGCGCCCCGAGACCCACTCCCGCAATTGATACCAGCCACTCGAGGCTGGGATACACGCTGTCAGAGCCGCTAAGGCCTTGAGCGCGTTATGTGATTGGATGTACAGAGTACCCAACTGTCGAACGAAAGCCCTGTCTTCCATCGCGGGGCCGTTCTGGGTTAACGATGCTGCCGGTGCACAGCGCGTCAAAGTTTTAGGTTAAGTTACAGGACGTTTCTTGCATGAGGTTAACCTAGAGTTTGAAATCCATGGGTAAAGGTTTGCAACCAACGGCATTTCACCGAGGCATCACGTTCTAGGTACTATACCTTATTCAAGACTGAAGGATGGATGTATTTCAGCTACCTCAAGGGGAGGAAAGAAAACTCAGACTTGATCCTAATGAGTGATAAAAAGACTTAGGTAACTTGGCATAAGTTTAAGATAAGCTCAGTGTACGGATAGAGCTAGGGTACCTTTACTGAGTATGGTTCAGCACCCTACAATAAGGTCCGGTGTTTTCTTGCTCACTGAGGCTCAGGTAGAGAATATCAATCATTGTAGTAGTTTCATATCGTGGCAGTGTAATAGTAATTGCGCATCAAACTCTTATCTTGCATCATGACAACTGACTGATACACACTCATCCGACAAGGACTTGACTGATCATGACCAAATCTACCTAAGCAAGTTCACAGCCAAGATATGAGTGATATCCTGTCAATTAGCCTCAATCCTTCCCTTCTCACCGTCTCTTCAGCCTCTAGTCATTCAAAATAGTTCTAGAATCTTGTGACCTGCTCGATTTGTTTCCTGGTGGGGCAGATCGTCCGTTATGTTGCACTGTCAGGTCAGTGTCAGTCACTGTCTGATATGTAGAGATAACTTTGATCTCGACATCATCTCGAGTTCCTGCGTCTTTTTTCTTTATTCCTTCTTTCGTTTCTCGGTTCTTCCTTCTCCTCGCGAGACTGCATTGGCCTTTCTGAACATACTTAGCTTATTTGATTCCTTGATCTACTCCGAAATCGCATAGCCGCAATTCTTGAGATGGGCAACTCTATTTCATGAGCATTACGAGGCTTCATCAGAGGACCATTTTTTCCACATCTACCGCCAAAAAAAAAAAAAGAACTCAAAATTTTACTTCTAGGTGCTTAAAATCGCCTGTTGTAGCTGCCATGGCCTGGCTCAAAATCATCGCTGGTATCATCAGCTTACTCGCCTTCATCCAGCCCATATCAGCTGCACCCAGCCGTGAGAGCGCTCACAAAGAGTACTGCCCCGTTCTCTACAACGAACCACCGACCAACTGCCGTCCTCTTCCTGATACGTTTTTGACCTTCTCCTCCAAGCCTTCTCAATCGCCTCCAGCAGACACTCTGATTCTCGAGGACGCTCTCAGTGCTCTTTCAGCTCTTCAAGACCACTTCTTTGAACCGGATTACGCAACGTGGCCATCTGCCATTGATTGGACTGCCGCTGTTGCAGGAACAGTCGTGGCTGGAATGCTCACTACTTTGTCCAAGGCTATCGATTCGGTCGACCTTGCTGGTATTGATGATTGGAGGGTGAAAGAGAACATCATCGCGGCTTTCTATGCGCAGCTTGTGGGTTCGTACTTTGGACAAGACGTGCTGTCAATCAGAGGCCAGGTCAGTCGACTCCCCTGAGGAACGAAGCCTTTTATCTCGTTGACATTTGACGCAGGCTTACGACGACATATTATGGGTCGCTCTTGGTTGGATCGAGGCCATCAAATTCGTGCGAACTCACGCTGATCTTCACTACCCCAAGATAAAATCCGAGGGGGTTCCCGAGAGAAGTAATCTGAGGGAAGTCATCGAATCTATGCCATGGCAGGGCTACAACTGGTTCTCATCTTTTGCGCACCGCTCTCGCATCTTCTGGAACCTGGCAACCCACGGGTGGGAGACAAAGTTCTGTAATGGAGGCATGGTCTGGAACCCTCGCCTGAACCCGTACAAGAACGCCATCACGAACGAACTCTGGGTGGCTGCCTCGATCTCCATGTACGAGCACTTTCCTGGTGACAACTTCACTGCGCCATGGCTGAACAGTGCTGCATTCCCTGATAACGACCCAGCACATCTGGAGGCCGCCATGCGAGGGTACAAGTGGCTCGTTGATGTCAACATGACCAACCCCCTGGGTCTATATGTGGACGGATACCACATCGACAGCACCAAGCCCGGTAACACGAAGTGCGATCTTCGAGACGAGATGGTGTACACGTACAACCAAGGTGTCTTGCTAACAGGCCAACGTGGTCTCTGGTCCGTCAGTGGAAGCGCATCGTATCTGGAAGATGGTCATCGTCTGATCCAGTCCGTCATTAGAGCTACAGGATGGGATCTGAAAGAGAAGAAGCCCGTCGATGATCTGAAACAGTCGGGTCCCGGTCAGTTGCCTCCGTGGTACGGACTCGGCCGGGGAGGCATTCTGGAAGAGCAGTGCGATGCTAGTAGTACCTGCTCCCAAGACGGCCAGACTTTCAAGGGTATATTCTTCCATCACTTCACGGCATTCTGCAGTCCTCTTGAACCTCTAGTCGCCAAACAAGGCAGAACAATCGACCCCCGTGGATACCGACGCGTCAAAGGCATTCACGCAGATGCATGCCAGTCGTACTCGGGCTGGGTCAAACATAACGCCCATGCAGCTCTGAAGACACGCAATGACGATGGCCTCTTTGGCATGTGGTGGGGAGCTGGCATCTATGGTGCTCTCCCGACACTGGATACCGACGGTATCGACAACGGCGCAGAGAACGCAACCGACTACCGCAACCAAGGAACGCCCGATGACGAGACTTGGGGAGGGCTTCACCGATGGACTCCAGGTACAGGACACTGGTCACCTTCAGGGCCGAAGTCTGACCAGCATGTTATGGACAGTGTTGGGGAGGACCTTGTACCTCGCGGCGGAAGACACTCACTTCGAGAGGTGAAGATGAAAGGGCAGGATGCCAACGAACGGGGCCGTGGCCGGACTGTCGAGACACAAGTTGGAGGAATTGCATTGCTTAGAGCATATTGGGAGCTTTCCAGATCATTTGAACGATTATGATTTCATGTCTATGACTGAAAAAATGCGTTTATAGAGTAGACTGCATAGACTGCGATAGAATGATGACGACCTGAACGTATTTGCGTTCGTTACATTTCAAAATACGTCTCGATGATGAGTGATCAGTGTCCTTATTCGATCTGAGATTCGGTCCATCAGGATCATCCTATGTCATGATGCACGAGCAAAGTGATACCAGTAACACATGAAACTAGCATGGTCGCATTCCGACTGAGGAAAACGGCCAATCGGTTTCCCAGAAGCGAGAGCGAATACAACAACGTAAGTTAAGAGATAGTTAGGCGATGCTAGATTGGTCGAGACAACCATCACGACAATGGCGCTAAGCCCTGTCTGGATATTCATTCGATGTGTTGGTACGTCAGCGGTGGCTGCGCATTCGCACTCGAAGCTGCGCCGTGGAATTTCGAATGAATCTACAATTAGGGAATGGCTCCAATTGAGAGGGAGCAATATCTTAAAAGTTATAAGAAGCCATGGTTCGTCGCAGGAGAAGGAATATTCTCATCACCAGACAGACATCACATCTAATACATTCAAGACAACTACCCTACATCACAGACTTGACAATCAAACAATTCACTCAATCAGACAATACTCTTCATCTTCAACTACACTCATCATGGGTCTCATCGGTCTTGCAATCTGCGCTATCGTGAGCGCTATAGACTCCTCAAAACAACAGCCTCGCTCAAGCGGGTGCTGTGGAAGTCAAGGGCAACAAGCCTATCTCGTGCAACAACCTCAACTCATGGGTCCCGACCCCGATTATATGGTCATGACCAGCGGTCGATCTTCACGCCACCAACGCAAGACGGAGCGTCGATATCAGAAAAACATGCAGCGTGCTGAGCGTATGCAACTCCGAGCCGAGAGACGACAAGCGGGTGTTGCCATGGTCAAGTCAGGAGCACAGAGGGTTGGCATGATCGGTAGCAGCTCAAGTCAGAATGTTCGTGAAACAAGGGACTTTGATGAGGAGCCTAACGATGGCGTCTACGAGTTGGGTGCCGTTGACCGACAGCATGTTGAAAAGGACGCACCGCCTGCATACGACGACGTGGTGAGGAAGTAAAAGGATCCATGGGAGGCAATGCTTTGGAGTTGGAGTTGAAGTTGGAGTTGGTACATGAATATTAAACACGATTAGAGCGATATCCGAATTCGAGAAATACGATAATCAAATAAAAACGCCTTTCACTAACACGCCCTGAAATAGACAAATACAAGAGCTGTGGTTGGTGGTGCATCAGGTACAACCTCCGATGTCGAAACCCCACGGGCTGTATTCTAGCCCCTGGAAGATACAGAGTACAGCCGTCTTGTATTCTTCAGCTAGTTAGTTACAAGGGCCAATGGCGGTAGATCGGCCTTCAATGGACTCGGTGAGTCCGCCCAAGCAACATCCGCACCCGCAGTTTACTTCTTGTCTCGCTGTGAGCACCCCGCAATTCTACGTCACCCCTGTGCCAATTTGACTCACAGCTGGTGTCCAACAAAAATTCAGGTCCGGTCGTTGGGCGGTGACTAGAACTAGAGCAAGAAGGACTAAATAATATTTACCTTTTCCTCACTCCAACCTTTGTTTCCCTTGTTCTATATCCTCTTCACACTTCTCCTAACGATGGCTTCAGCTCAAGATCCCATCGTTGCGGTGCCTGTCAACGGCACCGTGAATGGCACTACCAATGGCACAAACGGCGACTCTCATTCTCGGCCGTATACGCCGATGACCGGAATGGCCTTGACAGAGTACAGCGCCAATCCGTCTACACCGTCGGAGGAGAAGCGGGCGCGCATTAAGGAGATTGTGCCCGACGAGTATCTCCTCCCTACAGGATACCCAGATGTGAGTATGATACTCTCTCAACTAATAACAATTGCGAAGCTGACCGTCTCAGTACCTTCGTCTTATCGCCAGCGCCACATCCCGAGTCTACGAGGCCTGCAAGGTCACTCCCCTCACACACGCCATCAACCTCAGCAACCGACTTGAATGCAATGTCCTCCTCAAGCGTGAAGACGAGCAGCCCGTATTCAGCTTCAAGCTGCGCGGCGCTTACAACAAGATGGCCCATCTCGATCCAAAGAAGAGCTGGAAGGGTGTCGTGTGCTGTTCTGCCGGTAACCACGCCCAGGGTGTTGCTTTTTCGGCACGCAAGCTCAAGATCCCTGCGACCATTGTCATGCCCGAAGCGACTCCTAGTATCAAGCACCTGAATGTCGCTCGTTTGGGCGGCCATGTTGTGTTGCATGGCGCTGATTTCGATGCGGCCAAGGAGGAGTGCGCGAGAAGAGAGGTGCAAGATGGTCTTATCAACATCCCTCCCTTCGACGATCCGTATGTTATCGCCGGTCAGGGTACCATTGGAAACGAGTTGTTTGGCCAGGTCAACATGGCCAAGGTGGAGGCTATCTTCTGCGGTGTCGGCGGCGGTGGTCTCATTGCCGGAATTGGTCTGTATGTCAAGCGCATGGCTCCTCACGTCAAGATCATCGGTGTTGAGGCCCACGACGCCAATGCCATGGCGCAGTCGTTGAAGGCGGGAGAGCGGGTATTACTCAAGGAGGTCGGCCTGTTCGCAGATGGTGCTGCCGTCAAGATTCCTGGAGAGGAGACATTCCGCATCTGCAAGGAGGTTATCGACGACGTTGTTGAAGTCACGACCGACGAGATCTGCGCCGCTATCAAGGACATGTACGACGACACCCGATCCGGCCTCGAGCCCGCTGGAGCCCTCTCCATCGCCGGTCTCAAGAAATACGTCTCCCAGAACCCCTCAAACGACTCGAAGCGCAACCTCATTGCTGTTACATCAGGCGCCAACATGAACTTTGACCGTCTGAGATTCGTCGCTGAGCGTGCCACCATGGGTGAGGGTAAGGAGGCCTTGCTTGCCGTGCAGATTCCCGAGCAGCCTGGAGCATTCTCCGAGCTCATCAACAACATCATGCCCCATGCCGTTACCGAGTTCACCTACCGATACTCGACAGACGAGGTCGCCAACATCCTCATTGGCGTGTCTTTGACCGCCCCCGCCCACCAGCGATCCGAGGAACTCCGCTCTCTTATGGACCGTATCCAATCCAACAACATGAACGTAACCGATCTATCACAAGATGAACTCGCCAAGAGTCACATTCGATACCTCGTCGGCGGTCGATCCGGCGTCTCCAACGAGCGACTATACATGTTCACATTCCCCGAGAGACCTGGAGCTCTCGAGAAGTTCCTCGTGACACTTCGACCCAAGTTCAACATCAGCCTGTTCCAGTACCGTAACTACGGCGGTGATGTAGGCAAGATTGTTACTGGCATCTTGTGTCCTGACGACGAGGTTCCTGAGCTGGAGTCATTTCTGCGCAAGATCGGATACCCCTACGAAGACTGCACCAACTCGCAAGTGTTCAAGACATTCCTGCGAACTTAGAGCGAGTTGACGAGAAATGCATGCATATCTGGGTCGTGTAACATTAGGCGTTGGGTTCATAAAATGTGATGTTTAGTTCTGTAAAAGACGGATGTTGTTATTTGGGTCACAGAATCAGCGAATTTGAACGAAACGAAACGACGTAGACTGGAATTGTTATGCGCATGGGACATGAAATATAGAAATGGACTGAAGAGCGCAACTGAGCTGATTTATCTGAAGCTGTATTGCCGAGGTTGTGAATGTGCTGCGATGCATTATACTGTGAATTCGAGGGGATTTCTGCCGTTCATATCCACTTGCATTATTGCCGCAACCGCCTCAGGGGCATGCTCTTGTATATCCAGTCGAGTCCATCGGTCATCCCAGTGGCAATCGAGGTATCCTCGGATGGGTACGCAGACCATATGCTCACCACTGTCGTTGTGATGATGCTCGTCTGTGCCGGTGGAGCATTCAACCCTGGAACCTTGATGTGCTGTGCATTCTATCTCCTCCCACTGTTCAATTTCTTCGTCCATTTTATTTTCTTCGCTGGAACAGTTATCATCACCGGCACAGCAATGAGCCCGCATCGTATCGCTGTAATAAATCCTCGTGCCATTGATGTAGGTTGTTACGTTGTCAATTCCCATCCGGCATTGACCAGCAGCCCTCTGGGCCCCATCCTCGTACCCAAATATCATTCCTCTACATAAACCCGTGGCTTTGCAGGTGGATACATCAATCCGGGTGGTCCCTTGGAGAGGTACCTGTCCCTTGGGGAGGTACATGGGCTCGGAGAAGAGTACAGCTGCAGCTGTGGGTTATTGTTGATGATGTTGTGCGAGGGAATCGACGTGTGGATTCTGCGTTAGGTTCAGTTGACCTTGCTGCCACCGCGAAGAGCATGTGTTCACCGTCAGTAGGAGGTAAACCATATGCGAGAGTCTCTGGTAGAATGCCATAGGTGTAATCCTTAATGAGGACGAGAGCCAAGTCACGGGAAACAGGCTTGGGCTGAGGGCCGATGACAATATCACCGGCGAGTTCAGTACGAATCTTGTTTGGTCAGCTATCATGATCTGCACCCCGCAAAGATGAGACTTACCAGAACAGAGGGTGAAGTGAAACCATCTTCCTTGCCACTTGTTCGTATGCCTAATCCGATAATCCGATCACTGGGTGCAATGGGGACATGTGCCCAAACTACATTCCTTTCGACCGAGTTCGGGCAAACGCGCGTATGTCGTCAACGCGGTTGGGAAGCGAGACGTGTGAGAATGAATAGCCCGTAGAGAAGACCCAATGTAGAAGAAGGTGAGGCCCCTGGTGCTGCGCAAGTCCAGTGTGCGCAGACGCACATCGCATAACTTCGATTTACCACTCGCGGTGAAGAATTGCATCCTACCTACTGGAGGAGGACTCGGTGTATCCCACATGACTGACCTGCCACCCCAAAGATCAAGACGAGCTGCCCCAAGCTATATAAACGGTTAGAGTTTCGAATAATCATGACAAGAGGTTGTGCCACATACCCTGAAATCAACACAGCTTTTCATTGCTTGATCTGGGGGTATCAGAGCAAAGGCAAGGTTTCCACTCCGCCAATTTTCGTAGGAAGGAACACCAGCGATTCTTTCAAAGTTGCGTATACCGCGGCCATCTGTCGTGGCCCGCATACTCCAATCCCCAGCAAAGCTGTCGCTCATCACAGGTGCACCCTCGCCCCTGGTCCAAGACTCGACTTTGTCAAGCATACAAGACATGTCATCTTGGCCAGCTGCAGATGAGATCCTCTCTGCGAGATCTTTTTGATGGCCAAGTAAGCCCAGAATTCACTATCAGGAGACATGGACCTGATATCTTGGACAAGGGTTGGGGGCAGCAGAGCCATCTGCGGCATTCCCAACGATTCGGCGATCGAGGGGCTTACTGATAAGATGCTGTTGTCTTCCAACTCGAAGCCAAGTTG